>JAFVLL020033523.1:0-37027 GCA_021397915.2 Tor tambroides | reverse complement strand
ATACAGACCAATATATACTTGAATAAACCAATATATAATAACCAATACATAGTTGAGGAAACCAATGTATCTAAGCCAATATATAATTGAAAAAACCAATGTATACCTGAGCCAACCAATGTATCTAAACCATAATATACTTGAAGAAAACGATATACAGACAAAACAATGTATACTTGAAGAAACCAGTGTATACTTGAGGAAACCGATTTATCTCAACCAATATATAATTGAGGAAACCATTGCATATTTGAGGAGCCCAATGTTTACTTGAACAAACCAACGTATACAGGAGCAAACCCATGTGCACGTGATCAGACCGATGTATCTAAACCAATATACGTCTGGTTATACCAATGTATTATAAACGAATGCGTTTGTCATTAAACCATACAATCAACCAGAGAACCAATCCATATTAACACAATACACATGCTATTTCCTGAACGGCTTGCCATACCCTAGTCAATAGCACATTATAAAAAAGCATAAATACACATTGTGCACAACGTATTGGATTTTAAAGCTTTGACATTGCTGGAAGAGGATATAGTAACCAAATAACATTTCAAGTCTTTACAAAAAAAAAAAAAAAAAAAATAGAGGTTTAACAGACCAAAATTTACATTTATGTATAAAAAAAACTTGGAAAATATAGTTTTTGCTACTAAGATTTATATGTTGATACAACATCCGGGCCGCGCTAAGCCCCGCCTACTTTATATTTGCCTTCCACTCTAGCCGCTTATTGTATTTCTACTGGTCAGTGCGTCGTTGCGGAAATGAGCATAATTTAATCGCGAAGGGGTGCATAGGTAATGTATTTTTTGTTATTCAGTATAAATTATAGGTTTAAATAGCATGATACATAGCTATTGTATTTACTTAAAAACGCTATTATCTAAGTACGTGTCCATTATTATTATTATTATTAAGAAGAAGAACAACAACAGTAGCCTAGTTCCACAGCAGGCTAACTTTTGTCTTTCCTGGTATTTTTAGTTACAGATGTATTCACTATATTAATAAATTCTAACATGCAGCAATATATTAAAATGGCGGTGATATGAGTGTATATAATAACGTGTTTTGAATTTTGCTGATTTTATTCTTTGGAAAGGAGTATAATTTCTCCGTATGGTGTATCTCATTATCACCAGCAGAGGGAGACATCGTCCCGCACATGTCGCAACACTGTTGACTTTTCTGCAGATGCCACATTGGGAAATATATTTTGCGATATATCCTAAATTACAGTGATGGCAGTGAGAAATACTTGATAGATTTGGAACTGAAATATGAAGACTTTATTTATTTGTTTTACAAGATTTTGTATATTTCTGTGTTTTCTGTTGTGAAATAGGCCTACAGGTTGAGTGTCTCCAGATGGACAGATTTTGGATTAATGTGTTAATTAGTTAAGCAGTTAATTAGTGCACATCTTGCCTGTTGTCAGTTTAATCACTAAATAAAACATATACAAATTTTAGGAAGTCTTACATATTAATGGACATGTCCTATTTAATCGTCCATATGATGGTTTATGTGTTCAGACTATTTTTATTAAGTAAACAATAGCTCTCAAAACCTTCAGGGAATATTCTATTTATGTAAAGAAACTATATATAGTTTTTCTGGCCAAAATATATGCTAAATATGTGTTGTAAACAGTTAAACTCAATGAAATGTTTTTGAAATTAATAATATATTTAGTTTAAACCTTTATATACTAAAATACAGTATATTTAAAAATGTATTTCAGTGGCAAGGAAATACATTTCCAGTCTTACAGTAGAGTACATTTAGGCTAAATGTGTTATATGACAACAAATGAAGTTTTTCCTTCAGATGTAACATATTTCTTGGATTGAAATATATGGAGGGGAAATGCTTTTAAAAACATATTTACATTTTAAAAATATATTTCCAAAAATATACAAAAAATGCCACAAAATATTCCTACATTGGTAGAAAATACACTTACGTAAATAATTTCTTGAATATATTTTAGCAAATATATATTTTTGGCCATTTTTATTTTGTATATTTTGAAATATATTTAAAAATGGGCTTTTCTGGCTAGCCAACAGAGAATGTTAAAATGTGTGTTTTGGTAACATTCTGGGAGCTAGAATTGTTAGCTGGGTATAAAATATGTGTGTTCACACTCCAACTGGAACAACTGAAAGTACTTTGAAGATTTTGCATGTTTATATTTATTGTTTTTCCATGTTAACACACACTTAAGTCTGTTTTCTTCGCGCAGGCCAAGAAAATCCCAGCTGAAACTATCTGTGATAATAGCAATTTAAGGATGGCAATCTCAGTAATTGTCAGCTCAAACACTTTTGAACACCCTGAGACTCTCTGGCACCGACGCTGGGGTTATTTTGGGAAGGCTGGATGTGTCTCCTGGAGGGTGTGAGGACGTTTGCTCCCGGTGAGAGTCAGGTCAGCGTTTACGAGCGCTGAGACTGCAGCAGTTATCAGAGGAGGCAGATGGTCATTACCACCGCATGAGAGCCTGGTGCATCAGCACACCAATTATTACACTATCAACATCTGAATGATGCTTTAACTTCATGTCAAATTAAATGTCAGCGCTTTTATTCTGGAAATAGAACCAAAATGATTTAGCAAACAGAAGGACGAGGGGTTACAGGAGGGCCTGTGTTTTACTGATTGTGCACTTGCATTTCTATATCTATAAATGAAAATAGCGCCCTTAATTTTAATGTACTTGAGGCCGGATACATTTTTAACTTCAATGTGCACGGCTTCCAGTCTCACTCCATTCTACAGTCTGTTATGCTGCTTGATGTTGCAAACTGATATTTGTAAATCATACTAATTGATATATTTTTATAATCATAAACACACTAGCTTTACTGATTACTGAACTTTGTTTACCTATAGTGGCACATGGGGAAAATTATATATATATATATATATATATATATTATTTCAGTTGATTTCTTATGGAAGGCCAAATTACTCAAAATTAAATAACTAATAACTTAAATAAATGTTGAAATATAGAAATAAATCATTGAATGCGTAATTAAATAATAATTATTAAAATGCAAATAGTTATTTATTTATGCATTTAACAATTTATTTATATATTTCAACATTTTATTAATGATTTAATTTTTAGCTGATTTTTTATTTTTTTTTTGCTTTTAATTCCTGAATTTTAATTTATTTTATTTTATTTTTTCAAGGCTTTAAGGGGAAAAAAATCACTGCTTATTAAATGTAAATTTTTATTTTTTTAGAGGTTTGATCAGATCACTAGAAATACTAGAAATATGCTTGACTCTAGTCAAATATCAACATGCTGTTTCTCTGTTGCATCATTTTTTAATATTTTACTTTTTCAGTTAAAATTTGTTTTATTGCAAGTAATTAAACATAACTTAGATGTGTTTTGTCCAGATCTGGTCATTTATTTAAAATAAAAACATAAAACATAAAAACAGATAAAGATAAAATACATGTTCAAAACAGAAAATGATTTTTTTTTTTTTTTTTGCTTTTAATTCCCAAATTTAAATTTATTTTACTTTTTTTTTTTCAAGGCTTTAAGGGAAAAACTGCTTATTAAATGTAAATTTTTATTTTATTAGAGGTTTGATCAGATCACTAGAAATACTAGAAATATGCTTGAATCTAATCAAATATCAACATGCTGTTTCTCTATTGCATCATTTTCAGCAGCGCTGAATCGACACACGCAGCTTTCACGGGACAAATCCCAAAGTAAACAGCAGAATTAAGACGGCCGTTAGCTGGATAAACTCACCATGAAGACATGGTGAGACAAACACAATTATAAATGCAATTTTCAGATCTTTCCCCAAACGATTCAAGCAGGAGCAGATCTAATCTTGTTTGCTCTTCCTCTATCATTTCATTGGATGTTATGGGGTAATTTTAGAGGCCTTTTGGGCCGCCGCGTGTCCAAGTCAGAAACTCCGGCCAACAGATTTGTTCCAAATGGAAAAGCTTGGTACCAGATGACTCTGAGAAGAATGATAGATCGTTGCGGGGGAGACGCGGAGCTTTCAGGCCCTGCCAGGATCTCCTGGCAGAGAGGATGCTGGGTAACGGGCAGAATTCGTGTTTCAGGTATGCAAATGTGTCTCGAGCACAGATGACCTCCTTTAGTCTTGTAAGTATTCACAAAAAATCCCATGATGCAGCAGTTTGGTTGACATGTCAGGGTTTTTTTTTGCTCATGCAAAGGCTTTAGATATCAGTCTGAATGTCACACACAAGCCGTCAACATGACGAGATCAAATGGAGACTAATAGCTGCTGTCTGCAGAGGAACTGATGCGATTATGTGTCAACAACAGCACGTCTCTCCGCTGGCACTAATTGATCAGACGTGATTTCCCATCATTCCTGCAGGGACAACTTGTGTCTGTTCAGCGCTGTCATGGTTATGCTTCAGGATTAAGGTCAAAGGTCACATTTATTTCTGTAGTGGCTTATACAGTACAGATTGTTTCAAAGCAGAACAGAAATGAAGAAATGAATTCAATTTCAGCTGTAAAGCAGCTCTAAAAAAGACAATAGCGTCATTATTAAATGTCATTTAGTTCAATGATTCAGTTCAGCTCAAAAACGGTCAATATTGACAATAAAGTCATTATTGAATTCAGTTTAGTTCAATAACAGTGTCAATGTTGCAAAATTCATCAATTATGAAATGACTTCAGCAGTAAATCTCCTCTACAGAACAGAATAGTGTCTTTATTCAGCTCAAATTAAGCTCAATGGTAATTTGGTTCAGTTTAATAACAATGTCAATGTTGTAAAATTCATCAATTATGGAAAATTCAATTTCACAAGCAGCTCTACAGAAGTATCATTATTCAGCTCAATTTAGTTCAGTTTTTTATTTATTGCAGTAAATCTATGTTACAAAATTGATCAATTATGAAACAAATTGAATTTCAGCTGTGAAGCATCTCTATGGAGGACAATATTTCCATTATTCAGTTCAATCTTGATTCAGTTATGTTCAATAACAGTCTCGAGGTTGCAAAATTCATCACTTATGAAATAGATTTAAATTCAGCTGTGAAACAGCTCTAAAAAAGAGGATTAATAAATTCAGTTTAGGTCAATGTTGATACAATTTAGATCAAAAACTGTCAATGCTGTAAAGTGAATCAATTTCAATTCAGCTGTAAAGCAGCAAAAAGACAGTGTCATTATTAAATTCAATTTAGTTCAGTAAGTGTCAATGTTGTGAAATTCATCAATTATGAAGCAATTTCAGCTATAAAGCAACTCTACAGAACACAAGTGTCATATTCAGCTTTAGTTCAGTGTTGATTTAATTCAGTTCAAGAAGTGTTAATGCTGCAAAATTCATCAATTCTGAAAGAGATTCAATTTTAGCACAAGCAGCTCTATCGAAGACAATTCAGCTCAGTTCAACTCAACTCAAGGTTGATTCAATTATATATTAGTTGTCTTTTACGGTCACGGTTAAAACTAGACTTACACATCACTGCAATCAAGTCACTATTTTGTATTGTAGATGTTCTGAAGAAGTTTCAGAAAAGATAAATATCCTTATTTATCAATTACTCAAATGCCTTTATTACGGCATGCACTGATGAATCGCTAACAATAAGACCAGGAACATCATTTACCAGTGTAAAGAGAATCAGGCTGCGTCTGAAAGCGCATACTCTCCTGAGTAGGTGCTTTTTTGAATAAGTAATTACTTTGCAACCATGAGAGTATGTTTTATATAGTATGAATATGTGTAGTATGAGTGTAATCCGGACGTACTATATTCACGTGACCTACCAGTGTCAGCTGCGTCGCGTCACTGCCATTCACAAATCCTCTCCTGTGGCCTCATGGGATAGTAAAGTGTCCATTGTATGCAAGCCAGAAGTAGTAGGTCACCTGGGTGCCTTTTGCCTACTCTTTTATAAGTACTATAAATTTGAATTGCATATAAAATTTCAATGTATTTGGATTACACAGTTTTAGTATAAACTAATAAACTTTTTGTGATGCATATTTGTCAGCCATACATCAGTAAAACGGGTCAGATTTCTGCACTCAAAACAGTTTTTATGAATAGTATATGCAACAGTAAAACATTTCTTCTCAGGTTGCATGTTCAATTCTTTTGCTTTGTCTATAAAGCAGCGTGACAGGAGTGTTTCACTCACACGTATGGCTTGATGTGCTCTCTCGTCCAGCTCTCAGAGGATGTTATTTGTCGATCAGGTGGACGTGGATGTGTGTCTGGGTTATTTCAGGGGTGAGAGACGACATCCGCTCGGCTTTCAGGCTTGAGTTCACGATGCCTTCAGATTGATATAATCCCTCCGGGGACTCCACGCGCTTCTTACACTCGCTGAATCACGTCTTCCAGGAAACTCAATGAAAACTCTTCCTCAACTCAAACACGTCGGCTTTGAGTTGTGTGACAGAGCACCATGAAATGTTAAGCCTCCACAGGCTCGTCTGCTGAACATGTCAGTCATGTAACATGTCTTTGAGCTGCTTTAGCTGCAGAGAGGATTCAGTATGGACTGAAAGTTCTTTACAGTCAGACCTGGAATCATATGAACGCTGATTGTGTTTAGGACTCTTTTTGTTCAGATCTGTTCATATATTTAAACACACATTAAAATTGCTTGCATAAAATATAGACTAGGTGTGCTACAGATGCATAAAAAATGCATGGCCACTGGAAATGTAAAATCAAAAAATGTCAAGGTGCTAATGGTGAAATGTAAAAAGCCTTTAATAAATTGAGTTAGGCATTAGTTTTAATGATCAGAGCCCAGTTTTGCCTTGGAATGTTTTGATTTCACATTAAAAATGCTGCTCAAGCAGATAATGGACAGATAGGAACATGTTTTAAATTCTTGAATTAAAATGTGAGGTGGTAAGGAAAAAATATCTAGGTGGTGTAACCATCCTGAGATTGTAAAAATCTATGTATTGTTATGATTATTATTATTATTGAAAGTAATTATAAAAAAAACAGTGAAGCAGCTGTTTAATTTTTTTTATTTTTAAAAATGTTTTTTTTTTTTTTTAAATAGGTAATGTATAATTCTAATTGTATTTTAAAATGTAACATCAAAATAAAAGTATTAATAAATAAAAAATTAAAATGTTTTTCTGGTATATCTAAAGCTGGATATTTCTGCCAAATTAAGATGCGACAAAAATATAGTAAGAGAAGTATTCAGAATTCAGACTTTAAAATATCTAGGTGGTGTAACCATCTTGAGATCATAAAAATTGCTTACATTTATTATTATTATTATACAAAAAAGTGAAGCAGCTGTTGAAAAAATGTTATTTTTAAAAAATATTATATTACTTTTTAAAATGTTTAATGTATAATTCTAATTGTATTTTAAAATGTAACATCAACATAATAATATTAATAAATAATAATAATAATATTTTTTTTTCTGGTGTATCTAAGGCTGAATATTTCTGCCAAATAAAATAATGTTTATTATTATTATGGAAAAAAAAAAACAGTGAAGCAGCTGAAAAAAAAATAAAATAATAATAATAAAATAAATAAATATATACATATATATATATACATACATTTTTTTAAAATTTAATGTATAATTCTAATTGTATTTTAAAATGTAACATCAAAATAATATTCTTAATAAATAATAATAATAATAATAATAATACATTTTTTCTGGTATATCTAAGGCTGATTATATAATAATAATAATAAAATAAATAAATATATATATATATATATATATATATATATTATATATAATTTTTAAATGTATAGTTCTAATTGTATTTTAAAATTTAACATCAAAATAATAATAATAATAATAATAATATGTTTTTCTGGTATATCTAAGGCTGAATATTTCTGCCAAATAAAGATATGGCAAAAAAAAAAAGAAAAAAAGTAAGAGTAGTATTCACAATTCATTCTTAAAAATATCTAGGTGGTGTAACCATCTTGAGATCATAAAAATAGCTTATGTTTACTATTATTATAAAAATAAAAACACCAGTGAAGCAGCTGTTTAAAAATATAAATATTTTAATAAAAAACTGTGTGGTATTTTATAGGCTAAATTGAAAATAACATGAAAAAAGGAAAGCAGCTCTAACAACCTGACACATTCATTTTAAACTATAGATTTTTTCCTGTTTATAATCTCGAACATCCTTATTTGTCATTGATCTTTTGTGTGTGTGTGTGTGTGTGTGTGTGTTTCTTCCCTCTTAATCTTCATGAGATCATTCCTGCCACATCTGACGAGAGCTGCTTTATGCTTCAGCTCTGAAATATTAAGTGGATTAATGAAGAATTTAAGAGTGTCAGTGTCATAAATATAAATAGGAGTTTTACAGACAGTTGAGATCAGGCCAGTACATGCAGGCTGGATTTGCCGTGACACTGCTGCAGGCATGTGTGTGTGTGCGAGTATTTCAAGCAGCGAAGGTCAAACACGAGGGAAAGCAGGAGTTCAGTGCCTTTTAGGCTTGACTGACAGGCTGAATGAGGCCGTTATTCTGCTTTAATATGGCAGTGTGGGAAGAGCAGCACGTCCTCTAGTGGTTAGTGTATCTGATCCGGGTGAGAAACACCTGCCGTCTTCATCATTAGTGCAGAAAAGCCTCTGAATTTATCTCCTCACAATCCACCTTTCAATATCAATGAGCTCACGCTAGTTAGAGATATTCGCCAAGGCACAGATTAGCACATGGTTATGACTAGGGATTTTTTCAAACTCCAAATGAAATTTCAAATGAAAGTTCAGTGGTGTACTGCAATATCTAGACACTAGATGATCAGGACTCTTCTCATGCAGGAAAGCACATTTCCACCACATTAGAACAAAAAATCATGCTTTGGTAAATCATATTTATGATACAAAATGTCATAATTATGAGATGAATCCAAATTATGACATTAAGTCATAATTAAAATATAAAAATCACAATTATGACAAAAAGTTGAAATTATGAGATAAACTGAAATTATGAAATTATGAGATAAAATGTAAAATATGACAAAAAGTTGAAATTATAGGTCAAACTTATGAGGTAAAAAGTTGAAATTATGGAGATAAACTGAAATTATGGGAAAAAATGTACATAAATTTAAAAATATGACTAAGTCAATTATAAGACAAAAATTACGAGATGAAAGATAAAATTATGATACACAGTTGAATTACAACAAAGTTGAAATGATGAG
This sequence comes from Tor tambroides, assembly GCA_021397915.2. Classification (NCBI taxonomy): domain Eukaryota; kingdom Metazoa; phylum Chordata; class Actinopteri; order Cypriniformes; family Cyprinidae; genus Tor; species Tor tambroides. Next base: position 27,781 of record JAFVLL020033523.1, on the reverse strand, counting down.
GTAAGTCAAAATTATGAGATAAAAAGTTAAATTATGGAGATAATGACTAAAGTTGAAATTATGAGAAAAACTAAAATGATGTGGTAAAAATTATGACAAAAGGTTGAAATTATGAGATAAATCAACCTTGTGAGGTAAAAATTATGGAGATAAACTGAAATTATGAAAAATGTATAGAGATTCAAAAATTATGCCAAAGTCATAATTCTAAGATAAAATCACAATTTTATCTCAAAAGTTGAAAATCACAAAAAGTTGAAATTATGAGACACAAATTCTAAATTATGAGATCAACTTAAATTATGAAATGATGAAATAGAAGTTTCCATTATGATAAAGAGTTGAAATGATGGGATAGTCATAATTAAAACAAGGTCAAAATTATGAGATGAAAAATTGAAATTATGGAGATAACTGAAACTTTGAAATTATGAGAAAGAGTGCAAATTACGAGATAAGTTGAAGCTGTAAAACTACTGTTGAAATTGAGAAATTCAATTATGAGATAAAGTAAATTATGAGTAAGTTGTGATACAAAAATTCAAATTTATGAGATTAACTGTAAATATGAAATACTACATTAAAAAGTCAAAATTATGAGATAAATAGTTTAAATAGTTTTAAAAAAGATAAACAGAAAATCGAAATGACAGGATAAAGAGTTGAAAAATCAAAATGAATAGATAAATTGTGGAAATGATGGGGAAAAGTTATAATTCTGACATAAGCAGTCAATTTCTTTGTCGTTTTTGACATAATTATGATATCTGTCAAAATTATGATTTACCAAAATGATTTTTTTATGTTGTGGAAATTGGACACAAAACTGGAAGAAACACAAAAATCAAGTTTTACCTTTTAATTCCACTCATCAACTCTGAATCCCCGTCAAATTGGCTCATAATACAGGGAAATAATAGACTAATGCTAATTGCTCTCACTCATAGAGGGAACACACGTTCTGGCATATGTTGCGGCTACCCACAATCCCTCTGGAGACCTCTGAAACATCTCTCTTGTTTTCTGACGGACTCTGAAAGGGGACAAATTGACATGTTGAATGCAGGTATTTTAAGGAGTCCAGATGGTACAAATTCCCATGCTACTGTCTGTAAATAAACTCCACGGCCGCTGTCAGCTCGAAATTGCTTTTATCGGAGGTGAGGAGCTGAGAGTGAGGAGATCCCACTTCAATAAAGATTTCTGGAACAAGAGGAACATTCTAGAATCCCACTGAAACCATATCGGTTAGCACGTCCTAAATGGAGTGAGACGAGAGAAATGAGAGAGAGAGAACGAGGGGGCGACACAGACGCTCAGGAAGAGTGACTGACAATATAATGGATTTTTCTGCCGTCCTAATGAATTAAAGTGTATAAATCGGCTCTTATGAAATCAATGGGTGAATAAAGCTTATCAAATGAAGACAAAGGAACAGCGTCTGCCGTGTCCGCTGGAGATCATTAGCTTTGACGGATGCGTGCGGCTCGTGAGCGTGCCGTTCTGAGGGCGTATCTATGGGAAATAGAGCCTCAGACAACAATCGATACATGGAGATCATTGATGATATTAAGGTTGCGGCGTTACGGTGGACGGGTTGTATTTTTCTAGATGAGAGCCATATTTCAACCCACTCTGCAGTAAATGCCCAAATGGAGAAACTTGATAAAAACTGATCTGGGCTGGGTTTAATTCATTCATGCAAAAAAAAAAAAAAATGTAATGTTTAACCAAAATGTCAAAAATGGACCTTCTGGTGAAACAGCAGTTTAAAAAGTTGAAATTATGGAATAAAAAGTTGAAATCATGAAATGCTAAGTAAAATTTATGAGATAAAAAGTTAAAATTATGATCTATCCAGTCATGTATCCTGCATGAACAGTGGAAATTATGATATACTAAATCAAAATTCTGAGATAAATGAGTGACATAAAGAAATGCAAATGATAAAATACTTAGAGGTCAAATTATGAGCTAAAAAGGTGACATTATTGAGATGAAAAAGGCTGAAATTATGAGAGATATAAAGGTTAAAATTGAGACAAAGTTGAAATGATAAAATACTTGAAGTCAAATTACGTAGAAGATAAAAAACAACATTATAGGATAAAAAAGGCTGAAATTATGAGATATAAAGGTTAAAATTATGATATGAAGTTGAAATTATAAAATACTTAAATCCAAATTATGAAAAAAATTTAACATTATGAGATAAAAATAAAAAATTATAGAGATGTAAGGTTTAATTATGAGATATAAATCTGAATTTATAAAATACTTAAATCCAAATTCTGAGACAAAATGGTGACATTATGAGATAAAAAAGGCGAAATTATGAGAATGTAAAGGTTACAATTATGAGATATAAAGTTGAGTAAGCTTCTACACTCATTTATGCCACTTGAACAAAACAACAGTGGAAATGATGAAATACTAAATTGAAATGATAAAATACTTAAGTCCAAATTCTGAGATAAAAAGGCGACAAAAATGCTGAAATGATAAAATACTTAAGTCAAATTAGGAGATAAAAAAGCAACATTATAGGATTAAAAAAGAGCTGAGAAATTCTGAGATATAAAGTTAAAATTATGATATGAAGTTGAAATGACAAAATACTTAGTCAAATTCTGAGATAAAAGAGTGACATTATGAGATAAAGCTGAAATTATGAATGTAACGGTTAAAATTATGAAAGAGGATATAAAGTTGGAAATTATGACTTCTACAGTCATTTATGCCATGAATGAGCAAGTGGAAATTATGAAATGCTAAATCAAAATTATGAGATAGAAAGTTGAAATGATGACTTCTACAGTCATTTATCCAACCTGAATGAAACAACAGTGGAAATTATGAAATGCTAAATGAAAATGATGAGATATAAAGCTGAAATTATGAAATGCTAAATCAAAATTATAGAGTTAAAAGTTGAAATGATGACTTGTCTTTGTAAATTCATCTTAATGCAGCTGATTTTGAGTGCCACCACATCTCATCCATCAACATCAATCAACTTACGCATAGAACCAAGTACCGTCCTAGTTCTTTTTTTTTTTTTTTCTTTAGAATATCCATTACTTGGATGTACATCACAATATGGAATAAATAGATTCTGCTAAATCAGTTTAAATGTTGAGCTTTGTGCAAATCAAGTCAAATTTTTGTTGAATGGACTAAATGACACCATTTCAAACAGTCAAAAACTGCTAATGGAACCGAGGCGCCCAGTGCTTGTTTCAAATATATTATATTCATAATAAGAACCAGTTCTCAAACCTTGTGCAGACTCACAGCGACCAGTTTCCTGAAGACACACAAGCAGAAGAAGCTGCAGATGTTGAAGAACTGGACGAGGACAAAAGCAAAACTCAGTTTTATTCAATTAAACAATTTCTCAAAGAACCATTTTACAGCTAAAACTAAAAATAAAAAAGGAAGAGAGAGAAAAAGAGAGAGAAACAAAACAAACCAAACAGAGCTAACAAATCAGCCCAGAACAAAGAACATTCCACTGGGACTCTCGATCAGGAGAAATATGGGAAAACACGAACAGAGAGGAACCACCGAGCGGAGCCGGCGTTCGCCAGAGAATCTGCCACACCGTCTGATGTTACTCAATCATCCCAGCAGCTTCACTTTTCAGATCAAGCCAAAACTTGGCGGTGAACCTTCTGACATTTGAGATCCTGGACCATGGGCGCTGAACTCAAAACTATCCTGTTTGTGGTTGAAGTGATTTTGAGTACATAATGTGTAAAATACACTCTTAAAATAAAAGATTTCAAAGGAGGGTTTCACAGCGATGCCATAAAAGAACCATTTTTGGTTCCCCAAAGAACCTTCTAGTGAATATTCTTTTGAAGAACCTTTAACATCCATGGAATATTTCATAGATGTTACAAGTTCTCCATGGAACCATCAATGCCAATATAGAACTTTTATTTTTAAGAGTTCAGATGTTTATTTCATTTCAATAATTTTGTGTTCACCTTATTTTCGGCCATTAAATTTGATCAGCCACCTAGCTATCAATTTTGGCTGTTAAAAACTCATATTGGGTCAGATTGAACAGTGAATCCGGTGCGAACGACGGCACTGTGACGGTGGAAAGAGAGAGAGAGACAGACAGATAGAGAGACAGACAGAGGAGGGTCTGTACACTGAACTCAGGACCACAGGAGGGTTTTTACACATCCAGACTCAGGCAAGGCAAATGGACGAAGCCACATGACGTCATTAATTACATCTCCAGTTGAACATTCAGCATTTTTCTTGTTTTTTACACATTAATTATTGTCTTTACAGAGTAAAAAATATAGAGAATTAACAAAGGAAACTCTTGCAAATATGGCCATCGACTGTTTCATCCGTAGCTGCAGGTGTGAGCGGTCAGATCGCCTGTGCATGTGTGTGTGTGTTTGCGGTAAAATATGTGAAAACATCGTGACGAAGCTTTTATTGCACCTTAGTACAGGAGCGAAGCAGGCAGAGGCGGGGCGGGACGGGCCGGGGGAAGTTTACAGTTGCAGGCCAGGCATCAGACACACAGCAGCACTAGAGGAGGGGAGAGGTCACCTCAAAGGTCATCGTTATCATCAGAAGTTCATGATGCAGTTCAGCAGAGATCAGATACGGGGGGTGTGTGTGTGTGGGTGTGGGTGTGTGTGATGCTCTCAGCTTGATAACAACTGATTTCATCTGAGAACGTGATCGATAGACAGAGAGAAAGAGAGTCAGAATGAAAGAAAGATGGACTTCCTGTAGCTTGTTTCTCATATTTCAGGATAGGGCTGCACGATTAAACAAAATAAAACCAAAATCACAACATGGCTTAGTTTAAATCAAAAAGTCTGTGATTTAATTAAAAATATAAATGCGCTGTGTGTTTCAGAGTGAAGCGTGAGGCTGTGTTCATTTACACAGGAGCAGCTCCAAAAAAAAAAAAACGCCTTTCTGCCAGAATAAAAGCTTTCAGGTTTAATATCTGAAAATGAAGAAATTAAGAAAGCCATAAATAGCACTGTAATTTTCACAGTAGTTGTTATTTATAACAATTTAATATTATTAATAATATTTTTTTTTTTTAAATACGCAATTTTGTATTCTACACTGAAATATTACAATAGTAACTGTTATTATTTAGTTTAATTTTTTATTTAATATTTAATAATCATTAATAAAATAAAATAAAATCCTTTTTATTTTTTTCTCTCGAAATCACACAGCCCTGTTTCAGGGTATCCGAAGAAATAACCCTCATGTTTTTCCAAACCTGAAAGATTTTTGTCTTCCTGCAGCTCTCAAATCTCTCCAATTACATGAAGACCAATGGCGTCTGTCGTCATATCTCATGTTTTAAACATATTTAATAAAATACAAATGAGATTCTAGAGATGCATTTCTTAAACACCACAGAAATGCAAATCCTTTTAGAGAAAAGTTCTTAAAACAACCATTTTATCTTTGTGTAAAGAACCTTTTTCCACTATAAAGAGCCTTTTATGGAATAGATGTTAAAGGTTCTTTGTGGAACCATCGATGCCAATAAAGAACCTTTCATTTTAAGACCGTATGATGCTTTTATGTTATTTTTTTTGTTATTTTGTTTAGTCTGCTTTCACTGTAATGTACAAAAGCAGTGAAAACTTTCTTCAAAAACCTGTTCATAAAGGATTAGAACAACATCAGCATAAGTACTCCTCTTACAGCAATAAAGCATTTACTCCTCTTGATCTATTAAATGTGTCTTCTACTCCAAGCTAAACCAGCATTTACATGGGAATGAAAAGGTGCAGTGAGGAACACAGGAAAAAAGTATAGAATAGAAAGGTGTTAAGAAGCCATAAGCCCATCAGTTCGTTCCTCTGTTACCCATAATCCCTCAGGAGCACCCAGAAACTTCCCCTCTGGGCGCAAAACGCCTCGTATAATCCATCTGCAGCGGTGTCTATGATCACCGAGCGAGACGTCTCCTTCTGCGGAGAACTCACCGCTGACATGAGCGAGAAAAGACGTGCCAGAAAGATGAGAAACGAGTGTGTGAATATAGTCAGAGGAACAGAACTAAGCTGCTGTGATCTGATATCAGCACTAAACTCTTCTGCAGTGTTTGTGTAGAGGATCGTGGATCATCCGATCCAGTCTAACAGCGGCGCATTGCCGGTTCCTTCTCTATAGGAGCCGAGCGGGGGACTGCGGGATTGCTGAGCCAGTGAGATCGGCAAAAAAAGTGAGAAATTCAGAGATGTATGCAAATCAAAAGCAGAAAACAGCAAGCGGAGGTTGTGATGCCTGTCAGATTCAGCCATATGAACCTTACGTGTGCTTATAAAACTGTTTAAGCTTGACATATCGAACTATTTTGATCAAATGACGAATGCAGAATGAGATGACGATTCGAGTCGGACGTGACTCCAGGGCCCAGAGTCTCACGGATGCGCTAACGACGGCAAATTCATCTGCCGACAGCCGTCACGCTGTTTCATTCGCCTTCTGTTTTTCAGCGAGAGGAAGCGTTCGGTAATGGTTTGAAAAGGTCAGGCCGACGAGCCGTTTGATCGCTTCTGAATTCTGTCAAGCCGAAACTCTCGAGCTTCAGCGAACGTATCGCACAGAGAGCCGACGCAAAGGTCACGATCCACTTAAACACTCCGAGACGGTGAAAGAAAAACAGAACAAAACAGAATGAAGGACTTTGAAATGAAATCATCAGCTGAAGACAACAAACAAACGATAATATCAGGCTCACGGCCGGCGCGCTCAACGCTGCACTCACGTCTTGTCGCAATTACTGCAATTACCAGATTCTGTTCACATGCTTGGACACAGATGTTATTTCTGACTATGGCATCTGTGATAGTAAATACATGAATTTACGCTCAGATTCTTTTGCAAAATGTTGAAAAACAAAGAAAAGGCTCCAGGCGAATCTACCTACAATAAAATGAAATCATATCAAACAACCAGGCAAATAACTTTGGTCATTTTGGTTGTTTTACATGATGTCACAATGGTAAACACTGCAAAAAGTGCTGTTCTTGTTTTCCAGTATTAACATCTAAACATTCTTAAATCAAGATATATTTACTTCAAATCCAAAATGACATATTAAGTCTTGTTTTTTTTAGATATTTATGCTTAAATTTGAAAAGCTTTAGAAGTTTATGCTTAAAACAAGAGCAAATATCTGCTAATGGGGTCAGAAAAATAATCTTAAAGTCAAGTCCATTAAAATAAAAATGATTTTTCTGACTCCACTGGCAGATATTTTTCTTCTTTTAAGCATAAATTCAGTATCTTATGTCATTCTGCATGTCAAGTAAATGAAAATGAGAAAATTTGCCTGGGCAACTGAAATAAATTAAAAAGTACTAAAATTACTAAAACTAAAATAAAAAGCAATGTTGAAATAAATAATATTCATCATCCATTTATTTTAAAATGTAAAAATATTAATTATAAAAAATAAAAATGACAAAAGCACACGACAAAACTACTAAAACTATTAGAAATTATTTTTGATAACTGAAATTAACATGAAATAAAATATAATTACAAAAACTAAAATAAAAGATATGTAGAAATGAATAATATTATAGAATACAATTGTATTTTAAAATGTAAAAATATTAATTAAAAAAATAAAAATGAAAAAAGCACATTAGAAAATTACTAAAACCATTAGAAATTGTTTTTGGTAATTGAAATTAAGCTGAAATATAAATACTTGATGAAAAACTAGAAATGTAGTATTGACAACTAACTGGAATAAAGTTTGTACTATAAAACAAGACAAAAATACTGAGTAAGAGCAGTACTTTTTGCAATGAAGTTATATAACTATAAGTTCACAGTCGCACGCATGGGTTATTCTACTTATAATTACAGTAATTGTGAACTGACGTGAAAGCAGCATAAAGTCAAGCACACACAACCCGACTGAAGCTCATCGCTCTGTGCACATTTACACTGTTTCTTGTGTTGCGTTGTTTTTGTGCACATTATACTCAACTAATCACAGTCTACATGCATCAATTACAAGATCTTCTCTCTTATTCTCACACAAACTCATTCACACAAAAGGAAGAGTTTCAGGTCATTTTTGCATGGATTTTGCATGCAGAAAAAAGAAAATGAAACCAAAAAAAGCTCAGATTTGAGATTTTAACTGTAGTATTGTAGCATCTGTGACTAGTTGTAGTCTGTCTCACACAAAGCGAACATTAATGCTGTGAGTTCGCTACGATCCGCAGCCTCTTGTGGCAGATTTAAAACATGAAAGCGCAATGAGCTTCGGTCTTGTAGTGCGCGTTTGGCTTAAGCCCACCTGATCCTCTTGCCCTCGAAGGTCTCATAAGTCGTCTCCTGCAGTCAGCAGTGGCGTTCATGCATATCACCACTGAGAACGAACCCTTTAAAAAGATCCTATGTAGACTGGTATGAAGCCCCCGAAATGCTGAACAATCTCGTCATGCACGTCTACCGTCTAGAGCCGGTCTAGAATACGCAGGAGCGATCCAGGAGTGTTTGAACAAGGGAAAACAGAGGACAGAACATGAAGAGGCGGCTGACGAAAGACAGAAAGAGAGAATGAGAAGGATCCAGAATGAGAAGAAGGGGGCGTGTCTGAGGGGGCAGAGCTGGAATGGCTTCAGAACTGTGCATTTTAACATGGGTCCCTGGTTAATTAGCGGAAGATGGGTGGGCGGAGCTACCAGACGTAGCCCATCTCGTCGTCCTCTCCATCTTCGTCGTCCTCGATCGCCCCGCGGGGGTGGAGTCGACCCCGCCTCTCTTTCTGTCGGCCCCGCCCACGCTGCGGAGACTCCTCCTCCTGATCGTCCAGTAGAATCACGCCGCCGCCGCCGCTGCCGAAATCTCCAGACGTCTCTTGATCCTCCTCTACACACACACACACACACACACACACACACAGAGTCAGATGAAAGGGAAGGTGTCAGGCAGATAGATAGCGGGTGTGCGTGTGTGTTCTGAGGAAGATCATTTATTATATATAAAATATGATATTTTATACATTTTGACAGAGAACTCAAGAAACACTGTTGAATAATGCAGCTTCAGATGTCAGACTTTGCTGCAGGAATCAAAATGTGTGTATATATCAGTGTTAGTATTGTTAACTAAAACTCAAACTATTAAAAGCGTTTTCAAAGTAAGTTGAAATAAAATAAAATATAAATATTACATGAAAAACTTAAACTTGAAAAAAATGTGAAATGTTGCCTTGACAACTAACTGAAATTAGATGAAGTGCTAAAATTATTAAAACTAAGACTTAAAACAAACTAAAGTTATATAGAAATACTAAAAATATACACATAATAATACACATAATAAAATTATTAAAACCAGTTATTTCAGTAATTGAAGTAAAGCTAAAAACAAATCTAAAAAAAGAAAAAATATTAATGAAAAACCTAAAATAAAAAAAACAAAAACTAGAAATGTTGCCTTGACAAATAACTGAAATAAAACAAAGTTCTAAAATTATTAAAACTGAAATAATCTATCTATCTATCTATCTATCTATCTATCTATCTATCTATCTATCTATCTATCTATCTAACAAAAGTGCTAAAATTTGAGCTATTGAAAATCGTTTTAAGAAACTGGAATATAGTTCAAATAAAATTTAAATAATAGATGAAAAACTAAACTTATAACTAAAACAAAAATTAGTTTTGCTGTCTTGGCAATTAACTGAAATAAAATAAAAACTGAAGTACTAAAATTACTAAAAGTAAAACTGAAATAAAAAACAAATTAAAGCTATGTAGAAATATAAAAAAATAAAATTAAAATAAAAATCACAAACACAACAAAAACACTAAAATTTAACCATTAAAAAACGTTTTCAGTAAATGAAATGCAATAAAAATATATTTATATTTAGATTAATAATGTACACTGAAATAAAGCTAAAATTAAATTAAATTAAATTAAATATAAATATAAAAAGCTTTAGTAACTAACTGAAAAAATAAATAAGTTGAAGTAGTAAAATTACTAAAACTGAAATGAAAATAAATCTATGTAGACCAAAACAAAAGGAAAGAAAAAGGCAAAAACACATAATAAAATTACTAAAACTAATTCAAATTAAAGCTGAAAATATAAAAATAAAAGATCATTTAAAATATTAATGAGTAGTATATAAAACCGTGATCCGCACTCACAAAAACAGTCTTCTTTTAACGTTCTGTTTTACAATCACCAGCAGAAAGAAGATTATTTTTGTGAGTGTGGATCATAGTTTTATATACTAATTAATTAAGCAGATTTATGCCCCAAAATAAAATATTAAGAGAGCGAGGTGCAAATGGCTTTATGAAATAATAACAAATACTCTAACAGTAGATAATACTAAAACAAGACTGATGTCTGAAGCAGGCTGTGTGTGAATGTGATAGAGTGTGTTTTAGTGTCTGTACCACATGTAGGGTTTCCCTGTCTGCGGGATCCTGCGATCTCATTGCCGTATTTGTCGACACACCAGCACTGACCGGTGCTGCCATGACACTGAGTGGCCTTAAAATACCCGTCCTCAGTACAGCGCGGCACATATGCTCCTACAGACACACACACAGAATTACAAGTCATTTCATGCTGGATTCAGGGGGAGGAGCTAACAGCTGTTCATCAAATCCACCCACCTATCAGAGTCTTCCTTCGGCTCTGAGAATGAATCCTGTTCATCTCGTTCTGACACGGCATGCCTGGAGAAACACATTTAACAGTTTCTAGTGTCTGTGACTTCTCTAATTCAAATCATGACTAGCTTCCCATTGTGAAATACTCCCCAATATAATGTACACTGAACAAAATTATAAATGCAACACTTTTATTTTTGCCCCCATTTTTCATGAGCTGAACTCAAAGATCTAAGACCTTTTCTATGTACACAAAAGGCCTATTTCTCTCAAATACTGTTCACAAATCTGTCTAAATCTGTGTTAGTGAGCACTTCTCCTCTGCCGAGATAATCCATCCACCTCACAGGTGTGGCATATCAAGATGCTGATTAGACAGCATGATTATTGCACAGGTGTGCCTTAGGCTGGCCACAATAAAAGGCCACTCTCTCTCTCTCTCTCTCTCTCTCTCTCTCTCATAACTTAGTTATTATCTGCATTATAGTCTGCTATTAACGGCTCAAGCCTCCGTTACTAGGTCTAAAATGACGTTTTGGAATTAGCAACGGAGGCTTTGGATGAGATACGTAAAAAATTAATCCTACTCACAATAGCGTTTTAAGTACAAAAACCAGACGAATGCCTTGAAATATATCATCTGATCGATGTCTTGAGGTGTGGTAACCATAGTATAAGTGGAATAATTGACTCCGGGCCATTGAATTATTAGAAAAATAATGCACACCCGAGGTGTAACGGCCACTCCGCTTCGCATCACCACCTCGTGTGTGCATTATTTTTGTAATAATTCAACGGCCCGGAGTCAATTATTCCTTATGTAATTTACAACAGCTTCGAACACAGCTCAACCAATCAGAATCAAGGACCGGAACTATCCGTTTTATAATGTTATTTAACTCACCGCCAGGTTTCTGGAAACAGTAGCACCACTCGTTGTTGGACAGCTTTCCGTCTTTGAAAGAGTCACAGGAGTTGAACAGTGGCCGCATGCACAGCTCGTATTTGTCGAGGTAAATGGCGCTGAGCTCTGATTGGTCGAGCAGAAGGTCATAGTTCATGTCTAGCTTGTTGAACATCCATCCGAGAGAATCTTTACAGATGGGCAAAATGCTGGTGTCAAAACCTACCGGACAGAGAGAGACAGTCAGGTTCACACTGGTGGACAGACATATTACAATTAGTGCCGTCAAATGATTAATTGCGATTAATCGCATCCAAAATAAAAGTTTTTGTTTACGTAATGTATGTGTGTGTACTGTGTATATTTATTATGTATATATAACTACACTCACATACAGTATATATTTTGAAAATATTTACATGTATATAGTTCAATTCATATAATTTATATTATATATAAATATATTTAATATATAAACATAACATTTTTCTTAAATATATACATGCATGTGTGTGTACATAAATATATACAGTACACACATACTATATTATGTAAACAAAAACTTTTATTTTGGGTGCGATTCATCGCGAATAATCGATTGACAGCACTAATTACAATAAATAAATAAATAAATACACAAACAAACAAGCAAACAATCTTTTTAATGAACTCTTCTTTGTGTTATATTTATTGGTTTTAACAATAAAAAAAGTTTAATAATTATAAATAATATATTTTGGAAAATTAGAAATGTTGCCTTGCAACAGTTTAAGCTAAAGTTATAAACTTACTAAAACTAAAATAAAAAAGCTAGCTATACAGTAATATGTAAAGTAAAAACAAAAAATAAAACAAAAATAAAATGAAACAAAAATGGCAAAAGAACATAAAATTACTGTAATAAGAATAATATATAATGATTTCAATTAACTTGTATGCTTTCTAAAATGTACTTACAGTACATATTTGACACAGGATATTGGACAATTTCTATTTATTTATTTTTTTTAATATTTATTTTACAAGTTAAAACCAATAAATATAACACAATAAATTTAAATATATAAATATAGAACTGAAAATGATTATGTATGTATTTATTTATTTATGTATTTATTTATTACTTTTACAGTAATATTATGTTATTTTGCCATTTTATTACTGTTTTATATTTCTGTATTTTATTTCAGATTTACTTATAGTAAGTTTATTACTTCAACTTAAACATTTCGCTTAGTTGGCAACATTTTTAACTTTTAATTTTCTTAACTTATTTATTTTAACCCCGTAAAACCAATAAATGTAACACAATAAACGTAACATTTAATGTAATACCAGTTTTGTGGAAATCTTTAGAGCTTCACATATTTGAGAACAGAAAATTTCCAATATTGTGCCAAATCTGTTAGTAGATTTTAGATCTGACAGAAGATCTGCATCTTTTTTATTTCCTTTTTAGCAAGTTTATAACTTCAACTTCAACTTATTTCAGTCATTTGGTAGGTCAAAGGAAACATTTCTTTTCCAATACAAATATGTGAACTCTGCAGATTTCCACAGAAATCGGTGGTAGTACACTAACTAGTATATTGGTTTTATCAAGTAAAATAAATAAGTAAAATAATATAAATGATATATAGTGGACAGAAAAGCATTAATAGAGTAGTTGTGACTCTGAGCTTGAACTAAACACATAAACACACTTACGTCCTTGTGCAGTGTCACTCGTGGTGCTCTTCAGGTCTCTGTTGGCGTCCGTGTGCAAAACCCCGAACCAGTCTTTGAGTCTGGATGCTAAACTTCTCAAATCAGCATCGCTGCAGCCTACAGAAACACACAGACACACATTTAAATGAGCACGCCTGTGCGCTGATGATATATTTATCTGTCTGACTTCACAATAGTTGTGCAGGAGACACACAGACTGAGGAACTCTGATTACATTCAGCTCTCCAAACAACACTCATTTCTATTTACAAACTTATTTACAAAGAAACAATTACAGTCCTCAACAGACACAGGTCAGAGATCAGAAGAGCATTTCATTTCTCAAAAGTTTCTCCTTCACGGCTCAGGAAACTTAATGAAGTTCACTTTTATTGTCAATAAAATGTTTCACCTAAAATTCCAGACCTAAATGTACTCATGTATATAATGTACTAGTTGTCGTCTAGCGATGAATGTAGAGCAGCTGAAATCATTTAATAAGAAATGTTTGAGTTCATATTGAGATCTCATTGCTGTCTAGAAGAAATAACTGATATATGAAAGCTCTCATTTGTGATTCTTCTGTTATTATGAAGTGTGTAAGTGATTGAAACAGCAGAGAAACCTCAGTAGAATAAATTCAAGGGCTTTATTCAGATGGTAATTGTTTTTTGTGATGGTTTAAGGTAATTTCAGCACTTACAGCCGCTAGTCTGTGATTTTATTGCCGTCTGCGTCGGAAATGTCAGTGATTTCCTCCCAAAAGCCCAAGAGAATATTCCAGACCGAATAAGCTAGTGTTTCTGACAAACATCGAGGTCGCGTGTTAAATTCATTCTCATCTGAATCGACATGTCTGAATTCACGAGGAGGAATTGAAGGGCGCCGTAGGGCGGCTGTTTGACACTTTCACTGTAATGAGAATGTGAGTTTTTGCCATAATGGGGGCTTGTTTCGGAGAATTGCTCCAAATGAACTACATGAATAAAATGATGTCGTTTCCTCGATGTGATTTGCCATGCTGGAATAAGGTCATGTGACTCTCTGTGAATTAATTGACATTTGAATGTTTTACCATGAAAAGAACAATTCAGAACTGAACTATCGAGAAACTAGGAGAATAACACTAACATCCTGTCTACACAGGAAGTACTTCACAGGCCAGTCAGCTGGGAGATTCTAACTTGACGACTTCTTTCATTCTCAAAAACACCGACACAAGTGCTGTCAAGTGATTAATCGCATCCAAAATAAAAGTTTTTGTTTACATAATAAATGTGTGTGTACTGCGTATATTTATTATGTAGGCCTATATATAAATACACACACATACAGTATGTATTTTGAAAATATTTACAGGTATATACATGTATATATTTATATTCATATAATTTATGATATATATATATATATATATATATATATATATATATATAAACATAACATATTCTTCTTAAATATATACGTGCATGTGTGCATTTATGTATACATAATATATATATACTGTACACAGTACACACACATATATTATGTAAACAAAAACTTTATTTTGGATGCGATTAATCGCGATTAATCATTTGACAGCACTTATATACATTATTAACTAAAACAAACTCAAATTAAATTTTTTTAAATAAAGTACTTATACATATTCAAAATACTTAGTTATTAGTTATTATTAGTTTCTAGTTTATTTAGTTACTTATAAAATAAATATTCACTGAAAAAAATATACAAAAATTATTTCACTTAGTTGCAACATTTCTCAATTTAGTTTAGTTTAACTTGATGTCCTACATCTACTACTATACATATACTATATAGTTATGAACACAATGTACTAAAAATTACTAAATTACAAAAAACGCAAAACAAAATTACTTAGACTTGTACTAAAATTAAAATGGAAAATATAATATAACAATGAAACTGTTTTTAGGCTAGAAATTAAAGAAAGAAATGATTAGTGAGCCAGAAACATCACAAACTGCAAGGAGTTGTTTTAAATATATAACAAAATTGACAAAAATAAATCCATACAATACATTTATTTAATTTTTTAAAGGATAATTTAAAACTAAGCACTTGTCAGCTGAACCTGAAGCTGAAGCAACAGCTCTATTGACTGCAAAGGAAGCGATTTAATTTTGAATGCAAAGTCTTGTTTTGTTGGTCTATATTCAGTCTTACAGCACTGTAACACACACACACACACACACACACACACAATATTCTCCTCTATATAATCCTGTATGTCTCTATATCTGAGAGTGTTGGATTATTTTGGTAGTTGTGTGAATCACACCTCTGAGCAGGAACCAGATAACACAGCAGTGTAATTCTTCTATTCGGCTGATATATCTGTGCTATGATACATCGCATCATATCTCTGTGTGTGTGTCTGTATTGCAATCATAACTCTGGTTTACACTATTCATAAAGCAGCAGAAACACACAGTGCCAGTGGGGAGGATTATGGAGATTACCTTTAGCATGTGTTTTTCTGTGTGTGTGGCCAGTAAATACGCTGGACTGTAAAAACATTAATAAAGAGTTGATTTTATTTTCAGAAATATCTGAAGATTAACCAGCTGACTGAGACTCTTTGAAACTGTTGAAATGGCGACTGCAGTAAATCTGGGAAATGGCTGAGAAGAAAATCAGAGAGTGTGATGTAAATGTAGGCCACTACTAGTTTGATAATTGTTAAATTATCCTCAAATAATCTGATATTTTACTGCTTTTACAATGATCTTCAAACAATGTGCAAACCAATGTCTATATAGTGCATTTGCTAAGCTTTATATGTTTAAAATAAAAAGGTCACAATATAAAGTGAATAAAATGAAATAAAATAAAATAAAGGCTCCAGCATTCCCTCGACACTACACAGGACAAACAGTTCTGCAGAAAGATAAGGTAAGATAAGATAAGACAAGATAAGATAAAATAAAATGCCTCGCCCCCTGGATTATGTTCGCTACCGATTGACCTACGCCTGTCTTGGGATTACTCTTTCATTTTGCCCTGTATATACCTGTCTGACCCTTGCCTGTTTATGACCACGTCTTTTAATAAAACTTTGCATATGGATCCACACGTCTCTCATCTCAGTCGCTCCATAACAAACACAAAACAAAACAAAACAAAACAAAACATATAGGCTCCTGGTTCCCCACAACCCTACATAGCTTGGAAAATAAAATAAAATAAAAATATAGGCTCCTGCTTCCCCATAACCCTAAATAGCTTGGGAAATTGATACAAAATAAAATAATAAATAAATAAATAAATAAAGGTTCCAGCATTCCCTCGACACTACACAGGATAAGCAGTTATGTAGAAAGATAAAATAAAATAAAATATATAGGCTCCTGGTTCCCGACAACCCTACATAGCTTGGAAAATAAAATAAAATAAAATAAAATAAAAATAAAAATATAGGCTCCTGCTTCTCCCTACATAGCTTGGAAAATCGATACAAAATAAAAGAGAATAAAATAAAATAAAAAATAAATAAATAAATATATAAATAAAGGTTCCAGCATTCCCTCGACACTACACAGGATAAGCAGTTATGTAGAAAGATAAGATAAGATAAGATAAGATAAGATAAGATAAGATAAGATAAGATAAGATAAGATAAAATGAAATAAAATAAAATAAAATACAGGCTCCTGCTTCCCCACAACCCTACATAGCTTGGAAAATCAATACAAAATAAAAGAGAATAAAATAAAATAAAAAAAGTTTCCAGCATTCCCTCGACACTTCACAGGATAAGCAGTTCTGTAGAAAGATAAAATAAAATAAAATAAAATAAAAGTTAATAAGCAAAATAAGTTGCCTAATCACAAAATAAATGTTAAATGGTAAGGTAAAACAAAAGTTCCCAAATGTGCAAATCCTGCAGTCCACCAAAAAGACGGCAATAAATCAGCTTTCTGTTGTGTGTGAGACAGGTTCTTCTTTATTTTTACAGTTCCATCTGGTGACGGCAACTGCAAGACGACACACTTCACCTCTACAGCACAGACCGCAGTCATGTGACAAAGACTTTCATGAAGGAGGAGGAAGTGCAGTAAAGGCTTTGATGGTGCAGTAAAGCACCATGAAGTGCTGTAAAACGAGTCTCGTTACCAGGCGACTGATGTGTGTTGCGTTCACGCTCTTATGAGCCTGTAATGTAATTAACCTACACAGAGATAAACCCTAATGAAATGACACATGCTGCAGCTTAACCAGAGACAGACACCATTACAAACAACGCCTGCCAAATTCACAACACAAAGCCTCCAAACAATAGACCAGCACTGAACACACACAATGTGCAATCACACTGCTGTGGTTACGGAGAGGACCTCAGTGAAAGCATCTCCAAATATTACCATACTTACACAGAACAAGCGAATGTTTAACTTCAATATGAAAGTGGAAGTCTGCAGGAGTCAAACTGAAGTGTTTAAAGTGCAATAATTCAGCTGAATTGTGTTGTTATAGTTTTGTGACAGAAACATGTCACTTCTATTTCCACTAACATCAGCGCAAAGCTACAAACTGGAAATTGGCGAGTGTCATGAGGGAAATGGCTTTTCAGAATAAGCCACCTGACTGATAGAAACCGATAACACACACACACACACACACACACACACACACACACACTCAGCGCTGTCCTTGTTCCTCAGATAAACAGCCAGATCTGAGAGCAGAGAAGAAAAAAAGACTCATCTAGAAATAGAAATGTGCTAGAAACATACTCTACACATTTATGCAAACATACAATCTGTCGTTTTCTGTGGTCAGATTGTCTTTCTAATCAAATACTGTAATCAGACTTCAACAATAATCAAAGCATTCAAGGTAAACAACAATTATGTATATTGTGTTTGTTTTATATAGCTTATATAAAAGTTGTTTATTATGACCTGAAATGTGGTATGACTTTATTTCAAAGCAACTTATATGCAATTAACAGCACACATGCAAAACATCCAAAGTCTAATTTTATTTGCTATTAGTTTTAGATGTTTATAAGGAATGCCACTATAAATTATGTTTGTTTTATATTTCATTATTTTTCTGTTCTGAATACAATTAATTTTATAACCTTTGTTGTGGATTGAGGGGAACTAAAATACATGTTTATAGATAAAATATATGTTTTATGTACTCATGAAATGTACTCATGAAATGTGATTTACTGTATCTTTTTTTTCTCTCTCAAATATGAAATTTTGACCCGGGTGCAATATAGTCAGATGACAGACAGACAGATAGAGAGAGAGAGAGAGAGAGAGAGAGAGAGACAGACAGACAGACAGACAGACAGACAGACAGACCGATCGATCAATCAATCCTTTTTTTCTCTCAAATATGCAATTTCGACCCAGGTGCGATATAGTCAGATGATAGATAGATAGATAGATAGATAGATAGATAGATAGAAATAAAATATAAAATAAAACAAGGATGTGGACTGAAATCGTACTTTTTATTTTGTTTTATTTATTTATTTATTTATTTATTTTCTCTCAAATATGCAGTTTTGACCCGGGTGCAATATAATCAGATGTGACTTAGATAGAAAACAAAATATACAATAAAATAAGGATGTGGACTGAAATCCTATTTTTATTTAGTTTATTTGTGATAAACAAACAAACAAACAAATAAATAAATAAATAAATAAAATAAGAATGTGGACTGAAATCCTATTTTTTTTCCATGTATATTTATTTAGTTATTATTTATATTTATGTGTTTATATTTGTTTATATTTATTATTATTATTTAGTAATTATTTTAAGGATCTACTGAACCAGAATCTTCTGGAATCCCAAAATGAATTGTGCCTAAATAAATTATGTCATCTCAAAAAATAATAAAAAAAATGTTATCTCAACACCCACAGTTTCTGGTAATAAAAAGGTTTGAAAACATGCAGTATTGTAAAAATTACAGCAGGACTACCAGAAATATCTTATTTTTTTGGACAGTGGGGGGTCCTTTAAGTCAAATAGGTTGAGAACCACTAAACTAGAGTCTAAACAAGACAACACATGCATTAACTGTTTAATGTGATTGACGTGTGCTGGTTGAGATGATATTAACAGTCAAAATGTAGCTCATGAATATTAATGAGGTGAGGTTCTCTTTAAGCTGCTGCTGTTAAACAGCATGTTCTCTGGACTGTAATGTCGGGTTCCGCTCAAGATCACAGGACTGGTAAGAGAAACCACACCAGAGAGTCTAATTAAATCATTGTATTAACTAGTTGTTCAATTTAGTTCCACGACATACTTCAAAGAAATCAGTAAATCAAACAGGTAATTTACCAGAGACTATTGTGGAAGAAATCCAACCATGATTACCATTCAAACTTACACTGATTTCCATATCTACAGCACAATGCAAAAACTCACGCAGTTTAACCTACCTGGTCTTATGAGGAAAACTTACCTCTGGGAACTTTTTCGCGAGACGCAAAATACGTACCAATAAGATCACAGCAGTTTCCAACAGAAATGAACACTAGAGGCGGTAAAACAGTGAGCACTTGTAATAGTTTTCATACACAGTTATGATTACAGCTCCTTATGTTTCGCTTTCTGGACTTAACAAGCATGCTCAGTAGCTGAGCCAGCACAGAATTGGACTTAGGATGGGAAATTCTTGGGTACGAATCCCGTCAAAAACATGACTCATGATGAAAGAGCTGAAAGATGAGAGATCTAAAAACGAGCTAAAATGGCATGCTTGCGATTGCATTTTTACGTCACATTGACTTTTGTGCATACTATCGGGTAGGTTTAGGTGTAGTGCAGATGGTATGTTATTTTAAAACATCACGGAGCATTAGACTTATAGCGCCACTCAACGGATATTTCAAGTCAGAACTGCGGTGACACCTACAAAACCAACATCACATAAAACGTACCATATGTACGTTCATCTGTTCCGGGGAAAAAAAAAACGAACACTCTTTTAGTGCCACTCAGTGGACATTTCACATCGAATATGTCACAAAACGTACATGGCGGTACGTATTTCACGTCTTACACAAAAGTTCCCACAGGTACATTTTCGTCATGAGACTAGGTTGAGTTTAACCCTGTAAAGCTACTGTTATATGTGATAAACGAATTTCTAAGGATTCTAATTGATCAACATGATCAAAACTTTGCTGTTAAACCTGCTACACACTACATGCCTTCTGTCATCTGATTGATAGTTTAGACTTTTTTAGCAAGTAAAATGTCTTTTAGTTTAATTGTACAAACGTCCACCTTTTGCTTGTGTCTTTTTGCTGTCAAATCTTTAGTGATTTTTACAAAGTAAACCTACAGGGTTACACTGAAAACCTGGAGATGTTTCCAGTCTTCTGTTTGATTGACAATTGAGTTTTGGTGCTGACGTGTCCTGCTGTTGCAGTAATTAAAGTACTCCACCCCAAAATGAAAATTTCGTCATTAATCACTTACCCCATGTTGTTCCAAACCCATAAAAGCTTCGTTCGTCTTCGGAACACAAATTAAGATATTTTTGATGCATTCAGACAGCTCTCTGATCCTCCCATAGACAGCAATGCAATTAACACAATCAACGTCCAGAAACGTAGCAAGGAGATCGGTAAAATAATAAAATGTGACATCAGGGGTTCAACCATAATTTTACGAAGCTATGAGAATACTTTTTGTATGGAAAAAAAAAAAAAACTTTATTCAACAATTCGTCTGCTCCGCGGCACCGTAGCGCCATTTTGCAGAGTATCCACTGAACGCAAACAGTGTATGCTGTTTTGTGTCAGCTGCGCCACATGGATACGTTTTCAATGTCGCTTATGCTTTGATTTGAACGAAAACAGCGTATCCGTGTGATGCAGCTGACACAGAACAGCGTACGCTTGTTGCGTTCAGTGGATACTCTCCAATATGGCGCTACGGTGACACGGAGGAGACAAATTGTTGAATAAAGTCGTTATTTTTTTGCTTTCCATACAAAAAGTATTCTCATAGCTTCGTAAAAATACGGTTGAACCCCTGATGTCACATGGATTATTTTACTGATCTCCTTTTCTACGTTTCTGGACGTTGATCATGTTAATTACATTGCTGTCTATGGGAAGGACAGAGAGCTGTCAGAATGCATCAAAAATATCTTAATTTGTGTTTTTCCGAAGACGAACGAAGCTTTGACGAGTTTGGAACGACATGGGGTAAGTGATTAATGACAAAATTTTCATTTTGGGGTGGAGTAACCCTTTAAAGGCCGCTGTCACCAGGCTCCTATTGTTCCCGTACGGTGTGAACGATAACTGCTGACGCTCATGCGGGACAGTCGTCCTCGTCTTTAGAGAGAAACGTTAACAGCAGCAGTCACTATTCACACGCTCCACTCCGGACGAGATGATGAACGCATTTAATTCAGACAGACGTAGATATTAGTAATTCCTCCCAGAAAACCATCTCTCAGAGCGATTAACAGCGGGACAGGCAAGATTACACACAGAAACGCTTCTTTCCGTCTGCTGGGTCAGCGGTAATGACATCAGATCGACCGTTTGACGTCACATATGGAGCGTGAGAGATAGATTATAACATTTAATTAAAGGCATAGATCACATATTAATGAAAACTGTCACAGTTCACTCACCAGCATGCATCCTTACAATGAAAGTGGATGCTGACCAAGGCTGTTAAGGCCAAAAAGCATTATAAAATTATGATTACAATAGTTCATATGACTTTGTGTGAGAAACAGATCTAAATTATAATCACTACACTGAAAAATAAATATAAAAATAAATGAATGAATGAATGATTGAATTAATTAAGTAGTAGGATTTATTTAAAACTAAAATCACTTAGAAATTCCTAGTAAATTTCACAAATAATTCCAAAGAACCAGCAAGTAACATTGAATTCATCATGAAATTTTGAAGACTTAATATACTTTCTTGTAAAATATACTCCAATATTTTTTTTATTTGCAATTTCGAAAAATACTTTTACAGTGTATTTTCTAAAAATCTCCCATAGCTCTCAAATATTATCTGATAAGATCAAAAATATATTTATAATATTTGGTTCTAAATATAAAAATATAATAAAATATGAAAAAAGTTTTCTATATTTCTTTTTTCTTCGGTTTCATTTCTTATTTTCATTTAGTTTAACTTGATATTCTAAAACAACTAAAACTAAAACAAAAATAAACACTTATGAAAACTATATAGATATTAAAAAACTAATAAAAATGACGAGTACTAAAGCTTTAACTAAAATTAAAATGAAAATGGAAAATAAAAAAAATAAAAACATTCAAAATATAATAGAATCTATAATAGCATAAATTATAGATTAATTATAGATTAAATATAATAATATATAATAGCATATCAATGATACTAAAATTACCCTGCATTTTCCAAGAAAATATTTCAGATTTTTTTTTACCTCAAAAGTTCAATGAGTTACTTGCTAATTGTGCAGTTTACTACCAATTTCTGATAAAAAACTGTTCCTATGCCAACTTTTTT
This sequence comes from Tor tambroides, assembly GCA_021397915.2. Classification (NCBI taxonomy): domain Eukaryota; kingdom Metazoa; phylum Chordata; class Actinopteri; order Cypriniformes; family Cyprinidae; genus Tor; species Tor tambroides. The sequence continues at coordinate 4,956 of JAFVLL020033523.1, read as the reverse complement.
TCAGTATATGATACTTTCATGGAGCGTTTTGTTGTTTTTGGAGCTCGACAGCAACCATTTCCATTTGCTTTCACTGTAAGAAAGAAAGCAGCTCGATATTCTGCCAATAAGTGTGTGTTTCAAAAAAGAAAGAGTCATACGGTTTTGGAACAACACGATTATATTTCTCTAAACAAATCTTGCACTCAAGTGTTTTTAAAACACATTTATTTTAATCCACATACACACTGTAATCTAATACGATCATTTAATATCATTATGCACTTAAATTAGATCCCAGCCACTGAACAGAGTTTGCTCGGCTGTGGCGGTGAATCATGTTTAATAAGAGCTTTCAGATGACAAATGTGGAGGTGTGTGTTAAAGTTCAGTACTACATTCTGCAGTATTAAAAGAGTTTTAAATGCACGCTGAGACTTCTTCTCTCTAAAGAGGCTAAACGAGCATGATTTAGTCCTGTTTAATTAGGAAAGAACAGGCCAACAGATCACAGACTAAACATTTGCATGAACCCAGAGACAGAGAGAGGAGGACTCTTTAAAACTTATAATTAGACATCTCTGCCACTCAACCCTGAAGAGTTCACATGTTCATTCAACATCATTTCTATCCTTCATGCTCTAAGGAAATCAATACAAAATGGAGAGAAAGCAACAGAGCACAAACTTTTTTTCTGTCTAAAATTAAAAAAGGCATTTAGGCAACACTTTAGTATAGGGACCAATTCTCACTATTAACCATTTACTCAAACCTGCCTGACTATCTTTATGCAGTACAAAATGAGATGTTTCACACCATGTTCACACTGTTCTGCACCAGGCAATGAAAACATATGGTAACCAGTGATGCTTCTGATTTGCATATGCACAATTAATACGTTAATTTACACAATTAACTAACACAATTTTTAATAAATACGTTTGATGTCAGTGGCATAAGTTGATATTAGTTTGACCATGACCAAGTTTGGATGTTTTGAACTAAACAAAACTGAGATTTGAGAAACATTTGTCAGTGGATAACAGTGTTGTTTTAATATCATTGATATATTATTATAGTTTCTGTTAATATTTTGAATTCATTTTTAGATTTTCTGTTTTCAGTTTGAGTTAAAGCTTTATTATTATTATTATTATTATTTTTACATTTTTTGTTAATTTTATCATTATCATTATTAGTAGTATTTTAACTTGACAACTAGCTGAAGTTGGCTGAATGAATGAATGAATGAATAACCAACCTTGGAAACTAGCTGAAATAAAATATATGGATTTTTAAAAATATTTTATTACATATTTTTCTATTTTATTTTATTTTATTTTTAAGTAATACATTTTTTAAAATTGTTTAAAAAATGTTTTGCATCATGGTACTCTCATGAATGTGTGTCGAAGACACACAGAAGAGAAGAAATTGTTGAATAAAGTCATTATTTTTGTTTTCTTTGCGCAAAAAAAGCATTCTCGTAGCTTCATGAAAATTACGGTTGAACCACTGATGTCACATGGACTATTTTAACGATGTCCTTACTGCCTTTCTGGGCCTTGAACGTGTCAGTTGCGTTGCGGTCAGAAAGCTCTCGGATTTCATCAAAAATATCTTACTTTGCATTCAGAAGATGAACGAAGGTCTTACAGGTTTGGAACGACATGAGGGTGAGTAATTAATGACAGAATTTTCATTTTTTGGTGAAATATCCCTATTAACTGTCTCATCATCTTGCTTCAGAAGGTTTGGAATACAGTGCATGAGTCATATGGACTATTTTTATGGTTCTTTTATGTTGTTTCAGTCCTTTTTGACAGTGTCTGGTCACTGTTCACTTTCACTGTATGAACACAGTCAGTGAGTCTATGGGCTCTTTGTTGGCTAATGGTCAAACTCACCCAGCAGATGACAGACAAAAGCTTGTATTGCTGACAGCAGAACCTATGGCCATGGTCACATCTTTTTGTAACTGGACTGTTGTCAGGGTAACAGGTGCTAAACACAGGTTGGCAGCACAGGTAGGAGATCTCAAAAGTCAAAAGGGCATCTAGAGTTAAAGTCCTGCTGCTATGCATCTGAATTCAATTATGACCCATATGGTGTTATGAAAGAACACACACATCACTGCACATCGCTGAAATGTGTCATCACTGCAATCTCATTTGACTATGTTAATTGGCCAGATAACAATAATTTGGGTATTTTCTCCAGGGATCTGCATATCCTACTGTAATTACGGTCAAAGTCTTTCTTGCTCAGTTCCATAGTGGACACTGTTTTATGCATGAACAGACAGAGTGTAACTTAATTTTATACTTTTGAGATTTATGTAAAATTTTAGTTCATGAAGTATTTTGAAAATGATAAATTTCAAATTAATACTAAGAGCCAGATTTATTAAACAGGGAAAATTCCATAAAAGCGGTGATGGGAGGGAAAATTCCGAGTGTGATTTACTGACAATGCGTACATTAAAGAACACAGACACAGCCAGATCATTTCCATAACGACCAGCGCAATCTACCGAGAGCAGCGCAAATTAGCGCCTGCTTTAAGACATGCTTTTTTGGGCATTAAATAATGGTGAAAATACCAGTAATTTGACTGATGCAAATGTTAGTAAATCACGTTGCGTGATTCATTTGAATACTCTCCTCCCATAAATTTTGCGTCTGAAAGGGAAACTCCTACAAATGCATATTCAGTAAGGTCAGGCACAAAAATAACTGTCCATGCCTTTTCAGTGCTAATTTTTCACTGCATGTTTTTAGTAAATCCTCACAGTACTATTTTAACGCCAAAAGACGGTTTGCGCTGGTGCAAGCTGTTAGTAAATCTGGCCATAATACCAATACTACTACCACCACCACTGTTACGGAAGGAGACTCAGACAGAGGATTAGCAAATATACAGGTATCTTTATTTACAGAAACAGATGCAGATGGTAATGGCAGGTGAGTATCAAGGGCAATGGAACAGTTCTTGGATTGATGGGGATTGTGACAACTACTACTACTACTACTAATAATAAAATGTTATTTTAAACTTTATTTTTTTTAGAGAATAATCCATTTTTTCAATGTTTTATTTTAATTTTCAGTACACCACTGTTGTTCAGCACTTTATTTTCCTACAAAATAAAAGGACTGCTTAGTTTTTGTTAAACTTATTAAATGTGTAATATAATAAATTGTTGTTAAATTGATCTTAGTAGATTTCAATGAATTAATTAATATATATATATATATATATATATATATATATATATATATTTTTTTTTTTTTTTTTTTTAAATGAATTAAACCATTAAAACAGAATTCAGAAGCTTTTAAACTTTAAATAAATAAAAAAAACAGAATCCAGAAAAGATTAAGCAGAAAAAAATGGAATGGGGGGTGGTGAACTGTAATTTGGGAAGAAAAAAAGTTTTTTTTTTTTTTAAAGGGCCCTGTTTTGCTGACATTAAAATCCTTACTTTTCTCTTGTGTGCATTTTGGTAATCAGATAACATTACTTGCATATGGATTACTGATGTAAGTTTTACACTACATTTTAAAGTAGCGCTCTCATCTTGGCCTTCAGCCCCAGACATTCAGCAAGGTTCTCCAGCAGACAGATGGCAGAGTTAATTTGCTCTTATCGGAAGGCTTTGACATACAGCTGCAGAGATTTAATTCCTGATGGAGGTCCGTCACTCTGGCATGTTTGCGTTTCTTTGCCTGGAGCTCTGCTTAATTAAAATGAAACTGGGAATCTGGTTAAAAGAATTAATCTCTTTAACCGAGCAGTTTCGGTAAACGCAAATCAAGCACGTGAGCGTGTGTGCGCGTCCTGGGTAGGAGCATATGTTGAGTGGGTGTTGTCAATGATTCAAAAAAACTTTCTCTTTCTCTTTCTGTGTTTCTGGAGGCTCAGGATCTCATCCAGACCGTGAGCAGGAGCAGCAGGAGCGTGTGAACATGCAGAGGACGATGCGCTCGTGCTGCTCACGGCTGGTGGGTGGCCAGCGGATGAACAGGAACGGTTCAGAGAGCGATGAACTCAAGAAAAACTCAAATCTTCAGTGATTCATCTCCTGCCAGAGTGAAGGATTATGGGTGTTTCACAATGGAACGCAGATCAGCAGGTTGGAAAATACAAGTGGATCAAACAGAGAAGCTCGAGCACAAACAAACACCAAACAAACTCAAACTACGCCTGAGTTAAAACAGCTCAGAATGTCATTTCTTCACTTCAGAAAACAATTCGATTTTCACGAGCTGAAAAATCCAAGCAGTCTCCCCAAAGCCCCAAGCTCTCCTTCCTATGCCTTACATTTCAATTAGTTATGTGCAATTAGTACAATATTATGATGTTTGCCAGACAAACATTTCTTGTTCCTGAGGCTCAACTATCAAACAAACACACACAACTACAAACACTTTGCAAAGATATATTCTCAATATTTAATGAGCTGAACGATTGACATCAAGGTATATAGACGTACAGCTCTTCAGTTGTTCAAACACTCATAATTTATTCATTTATTCCTTTCCCAATTGGATATATAAAGGAAGTAGTCTTCAGTACATTTGAGTTTTATGGGTTGATAACCTGAACAGAATAAAATGAATGCAGTCCACAATATAACATACACACAAATGTAAACTACATTATTACTTAGATATATATTAAAAGTTTGATATACAGTATTTCCTACTTTACCTGCTTATATGGGTCAGATAGGAGACGTCACATTTTGGTGCACCAAATTAAAAATTACTAAAGTGATTTTATATACACAGAAAGCATATCAAATGCAAGTGTCTACTTTAATGTTTCTAAAAACTTTTGTCAAAATATGGGTAAAATTATGTTCCACTGTTATTCAGCATAACAGATACAGTTGTGTTCAAAATAATAGCAGTGTGTTTAAAAAAGCGAGTAAAGCTCAAAATCCTTATAATACCTTTTACTTCAATACACACA
>JAFVLL020033522.1:0-12076 GCA_021397915.2 Tor tambroides | reverse complement strand
GTTGTCCACATCTGTACCACAGAGAGGAGACAGGTGGTTATACTTGGGTGTGATGTTCATTTGGACAGTTATTGAATACAGATCCTGACCGACGATACGGTGAATATATTATAAATATATTACCAAGAGTCAAGTCAGACATTCGATAGTCATAGGCTAATTACTGACATTAACACACAGGGAAAATGTGTAAGTGACGCCTTGCAGATACAAAAATAATGTTTTATGTTTTAATTAAAAGACAGTTAACATTAAACATCAGCGAAACCCTAAGCATTCACAATATTTTTTACAACAGTGCTCTCATTATAACGTTATGTATAGGACAGTAGTTATTAATGTTTTGCATTTGAGCTGCACGCTCTGATGACCTTGAACACACACACACCGTGAACACTCACCCGGAGCAATGGGCAGCCATATTGCTGTGGCGCCCGGGGAGCAGCTGGGGGATCGGTGCCTTGCTCAAGGGTCTCACCTCAGTCCTGGTACTGAGGGTGGAAGAGAGCGCTCCCCCACCTACAATCCCTGCTGGAACTGAGACTCAAAACCAGTGACCTTTGGGTTACAAGTCCGACTCTCTAACCATTACGTCATGACTGAATAAGAGGAACAAATAAAACATATAAGATAGTAATTTAGTAAATAGTAGGTTAAAGTTGACCCACTTTACCTGAACCCCACTGGGCCACTTCATCTAACACATTCAGCCAAAGTGGGCCAGCAATATTTAAACACCTTACAAGAGAACTAACAATTTAAAAAAAAAAGTTTTATTCTTTGCATCTCTTGGACATCGCATTTCTGTTCGCCTGTCTCAAATTTTGGACAGGATTATTTTAAATAATTCTCTGCATTTTCCAGAGACAGCTCTAGTTCTCAATCAAACAGGCATTACTCTTGACTTGGCCAATGAAAACTTGTAAAATCAATATATTTCCTATATTAATTTATGCATTTTGAAAATTGTTTATTAAAGGTGCAAAAAGTCATAAACAAAAATCTGAAAAGAAGTCAATATTTTACTTTTTCCCCACAGCGGGTCACAAATAGTAGTATTCACAAATAAATATGAATTTTCCACTTTGATTTCATGAGGACAGCTGTGCTGCATTATGAAAATTATGATATCGTGGCAAGTCTAGTGTACATTGTAATAAAAAAGCATTAAGTCAGAATTAAATATAGTGGTAGTGTTTTGATAGAAATAATGTTATACTTAGCATATAACACACATGATATATATATATCTATTTTTAAGCAGTGTTGGGTAAGTTACTCTAAAAAAGTAATTAATTACTAGCTACTAATTACATATTCAACCATGTAATTAGATTACTGTTCTAATTAATTTCTCTAAAAGGTATTGCATTACGCTACTTAATACTACTTTGAAATCAGCCTAATACAAACAATACAAGTATAGACACGAAAGTGCTCTTTTAATTCATTCAAATGTACTCACTGAACTAATTTGTGCCTGTTATCTTGCAATTAATTCATATATTTTCTTTTTAAGGAGATGGCCATTTATGTGTTATTCGTAGTGAGTATTGTTTGGACATTCACAGCTGTAAGACAATCTCACTGCATGCAACCACTGGCATATCAGTATAATAAGTATTTTCTGGAGGAGACCGACCTCTATATAACAGAGGAATTGAAAAAACTGGCTAAAGACAATGCAAAGAAAAGAGGAGAGGAACAAATACATGATGTCAGATCCTTTTTAAACCTAGACATTCTAGAAACACAGCAAGAGCTGGAGGGGGTTTCATCACAGGCTGTATTCGATCAAGCAAACGCAGAGCAGCCAGATCGATCTTCAGACACACACACTACATCAACAGAGCATTTGGGTGAAACAGATGATAAACAACCTCTACTACAAGACAAAAAGTGAAAAGACCATGTCTTTTATTTAAAGTGCATTGTATTGGTCTGATCGAAAGTCCTGATTCAGTCTGACTAAAATCAAGTAACACTCCCCAAAGCAAAGAAAAAAAAGTAAAAAATATTTTTTTTTAAAAAGTAGAAAAAAATACTTCACTTGACAGAAGAGTGCTGATGTACAAAGCACATACTGGCTAGCTTTAATGACTGCAAAAAAAATATTGTGGGTTTTATTCATTTTTCTGTGTATTATTATTATTATTACTATTATTAATATTATTTGCATTATTATTATTATTATTATACTGACCTGTTATGTTACATTTTGGCTTATGTCTAAAGAAAATAATTTGTCTTATGCTTCTGCTCTTCTCTGGCTTTATTCAGTCAACTTCTTGGCTGATAGAAGACTGTTAATTCAGTTTTGGGTACCAGACAAGATTTGCTGTTGAAGGGTTTCTCCACCCCAAAATGAAAATTTTGTCATTAATCACTTACCTCCAGGTCGTTCCAAACCCGTAAAAGCTTTGTTCGTCTTCAGAACACAATTGAAGATATTTTGGATGAAAACCGGGAGGCTTGTGACTGTCCCATTGACTGCCAAGTAAATAACACTGTCAAGGCCCAGAAAAGTATGAAAAGCATCATCAGAAGAGTCCATCTGCCATCAGTGGTTCAATCTGAATTTAATGAAGTGACGAGAATACTTTTTCTGCGCAAAGAAAACAAAAACAACCACTTTATGATGGCAGATGGACTATTCTGACAATGCCTTTCATACTTTTCTGGGCCTTGACAGTGTTATTTACTTGGCAGTCAATGGGACAGTCACAAGCCTCCCTGTTTTCATCTAAAACATCTTAAATTGTGTTCCGAAGACGAACAAAGCTTTTACGGCATCCAAGGCTGGATATAATATTTCTGGCATGGTGTGATCCAACATCTGTGAACTAAGTGAACTCAAATTTAACTCCTGATCATCATTTGACGAATTGGTCTCTGTTTTTGGGGTTATACTATTTTCTGCAAAAGTAGTTCCCAGCATGCTTTGCACGGGACTTAATGGGCAAGTAAAAGTGTTGAAATTATATTTCTAGTAGGCCTATCTTTTGTCATTCTTGCTAGTAACAAATCTTATTATACTAGTCTCAGCTGCTTTTTACTTATGTTATGACTAGTCAGAATGATCACTGTAGAGTTCAATTAAAAATCTTACTAGTAAAATATTTTTTTTTTTTTTTTTTAAATCTTACTAGTAACATTTGGAATAAGTAGTAAATGTGTACTAGTATCTATTTAAATAGTATGAGTTTCCAATGAATAAGTAAAAGTATCTAATAAATAAGAACTAGTATCTAATGAATAAACACTTGTATGTAACAAATAAACATCTATCTATTTAATAGGTATGAGTATCCAAAGTACAAGTATAAATGGAGACCAGTTCTTTATTATTCTCAATTAGCGTGCCTATTACTAACATATTGGTTATTTATTAGTACAAATAGAACACGTACATCTCCAAGATGTCTGGCGAGCATCTGCTGTGTACAAACATCTGATGTTCATCTATGAGATGTCAGTTTTACATACATTCTAAATCATAAACAGCTAAAAGACATTTTCTAAACGTCTGTTTGACATCTGATAGGAAAGTCATATTTGCATCTGGGAAATTTGAAGGAACTGCAACAACTTTATTTCAGAGTGGCTGCTCAGTGCATCAACAGTAGTAAAACAGTAGTAATATGTTGTTTATTAGCACTTCTGTTGGCTGTGTCTCAAACTCAATAAACAGTACTAGCCGATCTCTGTTTGTGGATAAGAAGCTTTGGCATTATCTGTGCAAAATTGGTGTCAGGTTCACATGTCAAATGTCTAAATCATCTGAATCAAATATTTACTTTCACTACTTTATATAATAAGAAAAAAAGAAGGTGATAACCCGATGTTAGTCTGAGAACAAATGGACAGCCTTCACTAACTACTTCATATTTTTCAGATCTCTGTGTTGAGATCAACCATCAGAACGGGGAAATGTGATGTTATTTAGGCTTTAGACCATGGCATGATCGGTGTCAGATTCATTTGAGTATTTCTGTAACTGTTCATCTCTTACAATTTTCATGTGCAGCAGTACCTAGAGTTTTACTCAAAATGGTACCAAAAAACTACATTTGTGCTGAATAGAATATTATCTCAGTCATCCTTGGATGAGCTACAGCAGGAAACTGCATCAGGTTCCACTTCGGTCATACGAGAACAGAAAGCTGAATCTCACTGAACCTGGACGGTTGAAGACTGGAGAACATAGTTCTGTCTGATGAATCTTGATTTCTACTGAGGAATACGGAAAGTTGGGTAAGAAATTGGGAACAGCACCATGAGCTGACCCAACCTGCCTTTGGTCCATGTCATAATTACGGTAATTACAAGATGAAAACCTGTGATGTTCTATAATTATGCAATTCTACAGCAACACTATCAACACCAAAATTAATCTGTGCAATTTGTTATCAATAGACAAAACCACAAGAAATAGTCACCATGCAAATGAATCAATAATAAACTTATGGTTTATTTAGCGGGACATTAGTTATGCAACTCTATGATGGCTGGATAGCTACATTAAACAGTATTCATGTCTTTAATTTTTTTTTTCAGATCATTCTTGCATACTTGTTAACTTTCGTTAGACTTGAGGCCTATGTGAAGTGACTTTCAAGTGAAATGAATCACTACTCTATTCACAAGGTTTGTATTATTTCACCATAAAATTATATCTTTTGTCACTGAAATCAAACTTGAGAAGGGGGAGGTATTTTGATTAATAACTGTTTCTAGCAGTAAAGACGTGAAGCAAAACAGACAACATTTTTGAGACACAAAGAAATTTTCACAACTTTTATTCAGCATCGGATACTCACGGACCATAACTATGAAAATACTTCACAATAACTTCACAAGCCAAAAGGTCAAGTTTAACAGAACATTAATATATATGTGCTGGGTTGAATTAAGTTCAATGAGAGTCTTTTCCATTTTGACCAATGAGAAAAGAGAAAGCAAAGTGTTCAGAAGAGTTTATTGGGTCATCTGGGCCTCGATGGCTTGTGCCGTCCACTCCGGTGCTGCCTGACTGATCTTCTCCAAGAGGTTGTTCACCTGAAAGCACAGTGACTGAATCTGCTTGTCCCAGGTGGGCAACGGCTCTCGCGCTGATGGAAAAAGAGATTTCATTAAATTTGATTCATGGTTACACAGTTTTTATACAACATATTCAGCCAAAAACCAGCTTACTTTCAAAATGGACAATGCCATCTATCTGGTCAATGAATCCATTCATGCGACCTTCAGTAATCATTTGTGACGCTATCTTTTCTGCCTGTGGGAAAACAAAGATATGTGAATATACTGTAGAATGATTTCTGAAGGATCATGTGGCACTGAAGACTGGAGTAATGATGCTGAAAATTCAGCTTTAAATCACAGAAATAATTAATCACAATAGAAAACTGATATTTTAAAGCTGCGGTAAGTTTTGCCTCTTTGTCGCCATCTCTGTTTGAAACCTGCAATTGCAGTTATTTGCGGAATTATTTTCTTTATGTGGGTTGTGCTTTGGCAGCGAGGATGAATCTGAGGTTTTGAGTTGATGTGTGGCTGTCAGTCACCGCTGTGGATATTCTCTGTATTTCAGAATAACAGATTCTTGGAAGGGTCTGTGTACATTCATTTGTTTTGTTTTTTTATTTGAAATTGAAAACAGAAACATGCGAAAACGGCACCATTTTCGTTTTTTCAAAAAAACAAAAAAACAAGAAATCGCCTTGATTTTCCACTTTTACATTCTGGGGTACAAAATGGATAAACAGCTTGAATGTTCGATTTCCACGTGTGGGCAAAAATGAAACGCCCTTTCCACTGATTGGTCAAGCAAGGATCAAATGGTGCCGTCGTCATCAATGTCGTCTTCAGTTTTGTGCAACAGAATAAGAGTCCTCCGCTGTTAAAGCATTTATTGCAACTACTGTGTTCATCTCCCTTTCATCAAACAACCAGACTAACAAATGGCTTGACACAAACCATACTGGGGCTTACTTCTGTGTAGGCATAGATTCTCTATGGCAAATATTAGGTGCTTATTGCAGAAATATGTATGTACCTCAGATCTGCAGCCACATTACCCTTTTAGTCTATTTCTTTGGTGCACCGCACATTTTATTTAGCTGTCCAGTTATCAAAATCTGTGTGGCAAAGCTGCGTGACATTTACATTATAGTGAAGCGCAGACCAGTATCGGTTTTAGCGCGAATATAAAGCTATCTTACCGTTTTGATTATTTTGAGTTTTTTTTTTTTCATAGAGAAGTTTATATGATACTGTCATTATCCGACGGCATCTTACACGTTACATGCTATTTTTATAGAAAAGGGCATTTTTCTAACTTTATAAAATATGTCTGTCACCTTTAATATTAAATTCCTGAATTTAGTCAATATTTGAAAAATATGACATTATAGGTGTAACCAATTAAATCAGTACCAACCAAAGCCATCTTTGCACTGTGGCACAGACGCTGCATCTAGAATTTAGTTGAATTTAGATGTATTTACACAATTAATACTGCTTAGATGGCAGTAAATGCATTAACATAGCAATTGCATTATGGAATGAGATTAATGTTTTAAACAAAATCATTCTGAATAGCCTGCAGAAATACGAAATGAGTGACAAAATGAAACAATTGGATACTTGAATTATGAAGGTTACATCACCAGTAGGTGGCGGCAAGTCATTGTGTTGATGAATGAGTCATAGAGTCATCAATTCAACCGATTCGTTCAAAATGCTGATTTGCTCAGGAGCAAAGCAAATGGGTCATTGAACCACTCACTCAAACGATTCATTCAAAGACTCGGATTCATTCAAGAATGAAACGCCTGTGTTTTAAGTCAAATAAAACACACTGTTTTGTGTCTAAAATGAAATCAATTTATACTCATTATTAATGAAACTGTACTGTCTAAAATAAAAGTTATGACTGCTGCGTATTCACACTAATATCAATACTGGTCTGCGCTTCACTATAATGTACTGTAAATGCATTGGCCCCGTGTTGTCCAGTGCATCACGCAGCTTTGCCACACAGATTTTGATAACTGGACAGTTAAATAAAATGTGCGGGTGTGCCAAAGAAATAGACTAAAAGGGTAATGTGGCTGCAGATCCGAGGTACATACATATTTCTGCAATAAGCACCTAATACTTGCCATAGAGAATCTATGCCTACACAGAAGTAAACCCTGTCCATTTGTTAGTCTGGTTGTTTGATGAGAGAGACGAAATGCAGGAGTTGTAATAAATGCCTTAACCGCGGAGAACTCTTATTCTGTTGCACAGAACTGAAGACGACATGATGACGGCACCGTTTCATTTTTGCTTGACCAATCAGTGAAAAGGGCGTTTAATTCCCTCCCACACGTGGAAATCGAACATTCAAGCTGTTTATCCATTTTCTACCCCTGAATGTAAAAACTAAAAATTAAGGCGAATTCTTGTCTTTTCATGTTTTTGAAAAAACGAAAAATGAAAATGGTGCCGTTTTCTCATGTTTCTGTTTTCCATATTAAAAAAAACTCAGAATGAACGCAACGTACACGGACCTGCAAGTATGACCCTGATAAGAATTTTCACTGGATATTGTCATCTGAACAAGCAAGAAACAAGTTTAAAACTTTTGTTCTGACCAACTGAGGAAAAAAGCATTGCAAAAAAAAAACCCCTACCAATGGTGATTAAATCTAATGATCTGTTAGCTCATATCACATCAAACCGTGCAAATTATTATTATTGTTATACTTTGTTCTCAAATCATTAATGTTAACAACATCAGCATTGCGTGACTACATGTATGTAGTGTGTATTAGCGTTATATGTAGATTTCATTTTTCTGTACAGTCTAATCCTATTCGAATTTCACAGAAAGAAATTCTTTTAACCCAAAAAGCTAATCATTCTTTCTTAGAACTGGTTCTCTTTAAAATACAATACTTGTGTAATCCCACGTAGGCTAACTGTAATCAGATGCACATTTAAAACTGGAATATAATCTAATTTCAGTCACTTACTATAATATAAATGATCTGCCACTTGCAGCATCATCACATACGATATAGCCTACTAGCCGGGACTCCTCCTTTATGTTTAGAGACATGATGTAAGGACGCAGCGGCATGCTCGAATTTCCCGGGAAAACCTACCAGTACCACTCAAATTAGAAAACATTATTATAAGCTTACCGTTGTGAAACGGGCTAAGGTAAGAGATAGTTTTGAACACTAGCTGGTTATGTTCTTGCTCAAAAATTGATTTCGGATCATTTTTAACCAAAAAAAGTTATGGACTGCAGCTTTAAATTGTAATAATATTTCACAATGTTACTGTTTTTCTTGTATTTTTGATCAAATAAATGCAGCCTTGGAGAGCATAAAAGACTTCTTTCAAAAACATTAATTTACAATAGACGTTTCCTAACACAGTCAGTCAGCACAGCTGTACCTTTGCAGGAGGAATCTCCAGAAGAGCTCCTAGCTCTTCAAACGTGATGTTATTGTAGAGTTTGCTAGCAGACAGCAGGTTGTGCTCAATGACTGCTCTGTCTAAGATGCTTGAACCTGAAAGCATTAGACAAGTATTAGTCATTAGCCTTTCCTAGCAAAGAACATGAATAAATGACAGTACTAATGCATTACATGTAATACCATCGGCTGTGGTGGCCTTCTGATGCGGCATCAGCATGGCAGCAAACTCTTGCAGCTGGTTTCCCCGAATGATTCGATCCAGATACATTTTTTCCAGGATGCCGTAGGCGGCGAGTTGCTGACAGCGTTCATCCTTGAAGAGCGTAGCCAACATACGAGAGCGCTGCTGACCTTTTGGACACATTAAGAACTGATTATATAATGTGACCAGCTTCAAATGAAGCTGAAACTGGTTAACCACAGTTAGTGATGTAATAGATGAAGAGTACCTGCAGAGGCCAGTATAGTGCAGTGAAGCGCATGCTTCAGGGCCTCCAGACGCTCCGTCTCATGGACGATGGATTTGTAAGAAAGCTCATTGTAGCGCTGAGCTGCCTCAATGAACTTCCTCCGATAGTCCAGGACTCTGGCGTAACATACCTGCGAAACATAATGGATTATATTACAGTTCACAATAATCATAAAGCAGCCAAATATTACAAAATCACATACTGTCCAGTTAGTAATCTAACAGACCTTAGTATTTGGATACAATTACTTTTGTATTGGAATGGTTGGGCTGCAAAAAAATGTGTTTTTATGTTGTTGTTTTTTTGAACCACCAGTCATAGAAATATATGAACTGTATATGTAATTTTATTATATATTTTATAAATACATTTATATTTCAATTATTATAATATTATTTATATTAATTTATTTGATGTTTACACATATAAAAACTCAGACAAAATGTTTTTCTAAAATATAAAATCATATCTATATATACATTTTTAATTTTATGTGTGTGTGTGTTTAAATTACATTTAAATTAATGATTATTTTAAAAATATAAGAACTGTGTTGTAAGCTATTTATTAATAAATATTTATTAATTAACCATTTACAAGACAGTTAATAAATGCTTATTAGTAAGTTTTTGGGTAAATAAAGCAATTGTTCAATTAAATTCTAATGACTCTTCAAAACTCCACCAAAATCATCACAAAAATATTTGAAATACCGCTCAGCCCTACTGGATACTGTGCATTTTATATAGTTCAACCGATGGTGCACCTTGTAGTGAATCTGCAGCTGTTCATTGGTGGATTCATTCTGAAGTAAAGATGCTCGGTTGATGTAGGCCTCGGCCTGAACTGGGTCGTCGTCCTCCAAATACAGACGAGCGATTTTGAGGTAAGTGTCCAATTTATAGTCCACATTGTACTGTCTGTAAAATCAGATATCAGAAAAAAATCAGAAAAAAAGATAATAAGAACAACATAAACTAATCATCAGTGACATGCAGATGCAAATAAGGAGCTTCAGTTTGTTCCAAGAGAAAAGCAGAAAATCTTACTTTTGACCCGTCTCCAGCGGGATTCCCACAAGAACCTGTGCGGCGTTCCTCCAGTCCTCCTCTTTCTCATAGATTGTGGCAAGATGCTGTCTGATCGAAGCCACCTGGAAGTATATAAGATTTGCTCACATATGATCCGTATGATTCCAGCATTGAGCCGAGAATATTTTTTAACACATACCTGTTCTTCAAATGAGATGACTCTGGGCTGGATCTTCTCCAGCGTGAAGTGACACACGGCTTTCGCAGTGCCGTCTGGTAGGTTTGGAAGGTGCGCGCAAAAGTCTGTCAACAGCTGTCTGGATATGACCAGGCTGACGTTCTCATTGACCACTGCGCAAGTGTGAGAAATAGCGAAGCTCGTCAATTTAGACAATGTAAAGAGAGGAATGTGTATGTTCTCATATTAAGCTGATTCTATTCTATTAATATCATCAGGCTAGCATACTTGAATACTAGCGTACTTACTCGCTTCAACAAACGCTTTCAGTGCCTCAAGTTGTTCTGCATCAGTAAACTGAAGAGCCTTTTCTAGTATTTGACGATATCTGTCAAAACAGTGCACAAAAACACATTCATTAGACTAAGAATTATTAGAATTGTTTGCAAAGAAAGAAGCAAGTGCAGTTGGGGGCGGGGCATGTTAATTCTAGAACATTAGATTGGACAAAACTTTAAATACGCCCCTAAATGCAAGATGAGTCATCAATATATTCAACCAATTTTTAACCAGAAAAGAAAGATTGTAAAATGAACAATGTCGTGTATGTCTGGTTAAAGACCATTTTGTCCACCTTTAGGTGCACATTAGCATATAAATTTCCTCAAAGCAAACAGACATTGACTAAAAGTCTCAATTTTTCATTTCATTGCGTCTTTAATTCAGTAAATAAGTGCTATTTAAGCTAACTTCTTATCATTAATCCAGCCCTTGCAAAATTTACCATTAAATTCATAAATACATTATCATACGACTATTTATTAATGATTATAATATCTACTAACCATTAATAACAACAATGTTGTACTCAATGTTGTATTTCGATAGTTATAAAATAAATAATCTATGCATGTTGACAGGTAGATAATCTGCACTGCATATCCTCACGCTAGCTAAGCAATGTTAGCCTGTACTCATCTCATCTGCAGCATCACATCTTTCATACAAAAAAACCTACGCAATAATTAATTCATGCAACACACATACAGTAAGTAACAATTTGAGTAAATGACTTGAAATGACATACTTCCCAGCTAGATCTTTGTGAGACCCGCTAGAATTCATCAGCTGCGCGAGCTCCTGCCTCACGCCGGACGCCATTTTCCTCTGCGCTCAAACAACAACAACAGCGCGAGCCGCCAGAGGCCGCCACTCCATCAATACAATCTCATTCATTCCAAGGATAATAAACAAACAAACCTTTGTTATTGTAAAAATAAATAAATAAATAAAATTCCTCAGTCGTTTAAAAAGAGCTGCTCTTTAGTGAATATTTACACTAAATATTTACATATGACTTCTGTCTCAAGGTTTCTAAATTATATGTTAAATAAACCATTATAGTCTAACCAATTTCTCAACTATAAATAGTATCAAACACAAAGACCAGTGCTAAAGTGCAGAGTGTCTTCAGAGAAAGGAAAGTGTAGCAGACACCTGTGCATCTATTCACTGACCTAATGTTTCCTGTGGCTTATTTATAAAAGCTCCTATAAATAAACAGCCTGCATATTTCCTGCAACATCATGGGCTACTAGAATAGAATAGAATAGAATAGAATAGAATAGAATAGAATAGAACAGATATATGAAGTGTATTTATGAAAGATCCTAAAAATAAACAGCCTGCATATTTCCTGCAACATCATGGGCTACTAGACTAGAATAGAATAGAATAGAATAGAACAGATATATGAAGTGTATTTATGAAAGATCCTAAAAATAAACAGCCTGCATATTTCCTGCAACATCATGGGCTACTAGACTAGACTAGACTAGACTAGACTAGAATAGAATAGAATAGAACAGATATATGAAGTGTATTTATGAAAGATCCTAAAAATAAACAGCCTGCATATTT
>JAFVLL020033520.1:0-14035 GCA_021397915.2 Tor tambroides | reverse complement strand
TCGTTCACTCAGAATTCGGACAGCACTACAAAATGGCTGACACCCGATATAGTGCACTATATAGTGGATAGGGAGCGGTTTCGGACACAGCTACTGTCTTCACCTTTACATGCAAACCTGGGGTTTTTATTATGCTATCACAGCATAAAACCTCAACCCTGTCAGTCTGATCCAATTCTGTAAAACTGGATTATGCCATACCATGCTTTTGCCATGATAACATAAACTGTGGCTCAAAAAACCACACATCCAACATATGGAAGTAATTTACCAATGATGTATTAAGAAGATTTAGTTTGTTTAATTACTGTTTTGATTTAAACAGGTTTTATGAATACATGGTTCCTAATATTACAACTCCCTACCCAGGATCGAAAGTCTCTGATGGTTTTCATTGAAATGACTGCCTTAAAGCTTAAAGTCAAACAAATGACTTGAGGGTTAATGGTCAGTCTCTCTTTGCCTGACTAAAACAAAATAAATGTGTGGACCTTTTACATTGGCAGAGCACAAAGCTTTCCATGGTCCACAGTCATAACATGTGGACAGACTTTAACAAAATCCTCCTTGCATTGGCATTCAGCTACATTTGCTGAAATGTCCTGCCTTTTTTTCAAAGTGACAGTAGCTGCATTTTATGAATCACCAAGAACCATGGTTTTAGCTAAAAATCTTCTTTACGGATATATTAAAGATAAAAAGTCACCTACATCTTGGATGGTCTGAGGGTGAGAAAATTAACAGCAAATTTTCATTTTGGGTGAAATATCCCTTTACGGGGTCCTATATTGCCATTTTTACAAGATACAACATAAGTCTCAGGTGTCCGCAGAATATGTCTGTTGGAGATTCAATTCAAAATATAGTAACATTGGCAGTGAGTACAGCGGCTGAGGTCACTTTCTGTTCATTTAAACTTTTAAATTTTGAAATCTTACATTAAAATTATCTCTTTTAAGTTTTCAAAAGTGCTTTACTTGCCATATACCCTTTATCCCTTGCAAACTCCACAAATGTTTGTCTGTCAGTTTTCTTATGGGCCCTAAATCTTTGTCTATACCACTGATTCTTGAGATATGGGACAAAACATGTCCAGCAATTGTAACTTCTATTAGTTTTAAAATTGAACATATTTTCAATTGTAAATGTTTAGCAACAGAATGTATTTAACACAATTATCCTCTTCAATTAAATTTGATCATTATTATATCAAATCTATGGCACTTATTGTCAGTATGTCCACAGTGTATGTCCACATTGTGTTCAATCATTCATACGCTAAAAAAATTATAAAAAAAAAATTTTAATGATGAAAAAGAAGAGCTTGTTTTATCAAAAGCAGCACTTCATAATATCTCATATCAAAGCAAGGCTGTTTTTCAATGACACATTCGTGTTTCATAAGGTTTCAAAGTTGTGTCCCTACTTTTTGTTAACACTGTCAGACATTCATTAAAATCAGGGAATATCAGGGGCAGCTGTCATTCTAACAGACCCCCTTGCTACATTCCAGCTCTGCAGAGTACAGTATATCATCGTCAGACAGGCTCTGGTAGGTTTTATAGTTTTAGAATATTTTAAATCCTAATGTTAATATTTCCTGTGTCACAACCATACGTCAACACCAATTTCTGAGGAAATTATTTGAAATGTAAAGATCGTTTTATTCTCCTGAAGCAGGTTTTATTAGCATCTAGCATCAACAGAGAAAATAAAATGGCTACTAAATGAACTCCATTTGTTTTTTGAAAGAAATGCCAAATTTGTCAACACCGTCAGATGTCTAGCAGTTAGGGTTGAGGGAACATAAGGCTGAGGGAACACAAAACACTGGATAAAACATATCTATTGTTGTATTTCTATACCGAATTAAAGTCTGGGCATCAAGTATCACATCAAACTCTCAGTTCCCCACAAGTATCATATAGACGTCTCCATATTTACCTGGTGTGCTGAGGGATGATCCCCGATGTTCCACAGCTTCTCCTCCGGTGTCCGTCCTGACTCAGTCAAGTACGGGCCTCTTGAGACTCGCAATTAGAATTTTATTCAGGTTCTGATAACTTGTCACAATGTAAATAATTACTCAGAGACTGTGATTAAAATTGAACGAATCACCAACAAGCTGGTTTCGTTTTATTAATAACAATAACTCATAAGCAAAATACAGAATACAAAAATAACAGCGAAAAGTCTTCACCACGGGATGACGGCCCCGAAATGAGGATTACAGCATATATTTATAACATCTCATTCGTCTCCGTCAACATTACCACAATCACCTTTCCGTTACTTTCCCCCTTCAGCCCCCCTCTTTCTCTTATGCTGGTGTGCACGCCAGCTGCACATCTTCTATCGCTGTGTGCTACTAGCGGCGGGGGCAAAAGTTCAAAGGGAAGCATTAACCTCTCTAAATGTTAAGCATGCCTATAGCTATCTTCAAACACATGATAAAAATGCAATACCCCACATACCATATACATGTAAGGCTTAACCGCGGGTTCGCACCTAACAGGTGCCTTTAGCTGATTATGCTGCGGTTGGGGCTAGAAATTCCATTCTGCATATGTCTATGCAAAATGCATCTCCTAACGCCCGACCGCTTGTTTTTGCAAAGCAAACACTTCTAAGAATATAACAAAGAAACAACACTTCTAGGAATATAACAAAGAAAACCATAACACAAGTAATACACGTGCTCTTAACTATACGGCACACAACTTTAACATAATACTTGACCTTTGTATTTTTATAGCTCTGGAGGCTGAAGCTCCATCTCTTCTAATTCATTTTCTAACATTTGCAATTCATTTGAAAAATCACACAGTTTAATCATTTCTCTCATTAATTTCATTATCTTTTTACTCAATATTTCTTGTTTCCTCATTAACTTAAGGATTGCTCTCATCTGGCCGAGAACCTGCTGGGCTTGTGGTTTGGTTCTTGTTCCATCTGCGTTGTTCCTTCTTCTCCTGTTTCTTGAATTCTTTGTCTTTGCGTCTTTGAGCCCCCTGTACTAAAAGATCATTCAAATCATACTCAATGTTGCTTAGATGTCTCGGTTTGGCCTTTGCAGAGGGTTGAGCAGAGGTTTGATCAGGGAATGTCATACCAAATAAGCCACGAAACTCAACACTATACATAATACAGTTCATTTGTATTCTATGTGTTCTGATCATTTTTGGATCATAAGATGTGAATATTAAGAACCTGGTGAATGTAAATGGATAGAGGTGACAAGTAATTGTTTTATTTGTTCATTTAACTCTTTTAAAAGTTACTTTGTTACCATAGCAGATGCACAGCAGACATACTGTTCTGAGATGAGTGAAAATAGATAATTTGTGTTCCAATGATATATCAAAATACTTAAATGTGAATCCTGAGTAAAAGCTTTATAAACAATAGCATACTCACTGTTTGTTGTATTTGTTTTAATACAATAATTGATTGATTCAATGTATTTGATAGATAAATTGTCTACAAATTCAGGTTTTCGTCACCACCGTCAGATGTGTCAACTCTGTCAAGTCTATGTCACCTCCGTCAGATGAATATTTTGATAATATTTGATTATGATATTTTATATTTGTTGAGAAATTGTTGGTCACATGTGAAAATGTAATCTGTCTGCTAACATGAGAATGTGTTTTGAAATGGTAAAAACATCTTGATTGCAAAATTAGTGATGGCAAGGTAAAAAGCACATTTGGATAAAAAAAGAGAAAACCTGGGAGGTTGCATCAAAGCATCCAATACCAGTGTACCAATGTACCACCGCTTCTTGAAAGGGGAGTACCAAACTAATGTTTGGTGATATCAAATAAGGGAGAACTACTCACTTCAGGAATTGAAGTGGAACCAAAAGAAACTGCCACAGGGCCTGAAGGCAACCGAGCGAACAAAGGAAAAGAAGGGGAACCCTCTGGTGAGCCAGTTGTGGCTGTGAAACTCACAAAGTTGTGTTTCCTTTTCCATTTCCAGCTCTAGTTCTTTCAGCCAGAGATTCTCAATCTTTCTCTCTCTCTCTTCCCTCTTTATTTCTGTTTCCAATTCTTGTGATTGATAATGTCAGTGGGGTACTTTGAGGCACAAAATTAGTTTGCTGGGGCATACAGAAAAGAGCAAAAGAGAAGAGGGCTTCTCTTCAGCCACTGCCGGCACAGCAGCTCCCTCCTGCGTATACAGTAATCCTGACTCCTCAGGAAAAATTTGTTGCTGCACCAATTCTTTAAGCAATAATGCTTTAACATCTTTCTTAGATGCATAATGAGGATTTTAAAGAAATCAGCAATTCTGAACAAATGATTCTTCATACAGCAATCAAACTGTTCTGGCTGTAGGTGGGTTTCATAAATATCAAGGTCCCAAAACTGAGCTTTAGGAGGTTTAGGGGCATGTCCACCTAGAAAAATGTAGTTTTTTACACCTGAGGCTGTTCGTTATTAAGTCAATTATCTTGGCCTTATCCTGCAGCACCAAAGTAGGAGTTAACATTAAACAATTAATTACATTTTTAATTAAAACTATTAATTTTACAACTTCATATACACCTCGGGGGAAAAAAATACTGAGGTCCAGACCTTGTGTAAAAAAACCAAGAATAAACCAGACCGAAGTGACAGTGCCAGATTTCAACAAATTTATTTCAACTAATTTGTATGATTATCCCCACTCAGTACAATGAATTAGTTTGCACAGTTTTAAAACGCAATAGGCACCTTACGAACAGCAGTGTTTCTGGCTTGTCTTAGGAAAAATCAGACACATAAAATAATCTAATAAATGCATATTTACAATAAGCACATGAATAACTGTTAAATAATAAAGGAAAATGTATTGGCTGGTAGCTTAATTGATGCGAGGACAAAGTTTGAGCGGAATGCGACAATTCACAACCGAACACTGTATATTTGAGAGCGCACGTCCAGTTTTGTGCGAAATCCGGCTGCAAACGCTTTACTATAATGCGCTCTCGACATTTTTCATTAAAATAACACCATAGAAACCTGCCTAAATTAGGTATAAAGAAGAGAAGAAAGCAGTGTCTGAAAGTTGCGTGCGCGGGCACGCATGGTGCGTGGTGTGTTTCTTTCTTGGATCAGCGCCTCTTTCTGGTGACATGCAGGAGGAAATGCATCATCTCTTCTGACTCGCTCTGCGCTCGATTTAAAACTACAAGTGGCCACTGTGCGCTTTACTAACGTTCACTCGTCTACAAATTATTTCTTCTTTAGACATCAAACCACTGGAGCTCTGTGCAGACTGGGATTATGGCTCAGTGGATGCAATATACAATATTTCTGACTGCTGTTCTGCGTGTATGGTCATCTACTGAGACGAGCAGAAGACAGTTCACAGAGGTACAGGTAACAATAACGTGATTTACTGTAAACGTACTTTTATGTAACTTTTTAGGTTTTGATATAAATGTACTTTTGAAATACATTTTGAAAATGTACCAATAAACTAACCTGAGAGTTTTACTGTTGCGGAATCCATGAATCCATCAAACAGCCAGAAGACAACGCTAAAAATAATAGGCTCAAGAATACCAAACCCACGAATTCTGAGTTAATCTTAAAGATTACGGGAAGTTAAAAGAATATTGAGACAGTCAAAATAATGTTATGTCTGACAGCGCTCTTGGAGCAAACATCAGAACTCTATTCAGTCGACATGCAGTGGTTACTGGTCAGTGTCTCACATTATTATAATTTTTTGGCCAAAATCCTTTATTTTTTTGGGTCAAGCTTCGGAATTTTTGTTTTATGAATGTATTAGTCCTATTTATTAATACATTAAAACTGTGATCCATACAAGTCGATTTAGTCGATTATGTATGAATTACACTGCATTGCACAAAACATGATGAGCATTTTATAATAGGCATGTCTTAATTCATTATATTTGTTGAACGTGCTTTAAACTAAAACTTTAAATATTATAAATCTGTTCCACTTTTTTAACCAACTACTATTACAAAAATATAATATTGGAAGTTTAGTTTGGAGGGCAGAATTCAGGGGGAAAAGGTAAAAGAAAAAAAGAGGCCAAAGAAAACATATTTCTTTAATTGAAAATTTGACTGAAAACCTTTAGGTAGTTATCATAACACGTCTTTTTAAAAACTTTTTATCATTTAATATTTAACAACAGGATTATTGGGATCATTATTAAACTGCATGTGTACCCTCTTCACATTTAATAGATGTACCTGAGGCGGTTTGGATATCTAGATACTCCACTGAACCCAGAAGTTCAGAGAGATTCCAGTGAGTGGGCTATGAAAGTGGCTCTCAGGTAAAACAGTCACAGTGAATGTAGTCTATATATTGACATTTCTGTTTATTTCCCTTAATAACACATTGACTCCTGCACATACTAAACATGTATCTAAATATGTTACAATTTAAAAATAAATGTAACACCCCCCATCTTTCCCTGTGTATATGTATATATTAATTCTTGATAATGCTACAGTTTCTGAAGTAAATTTTTTGTGGCTTGCTTTAATCAAAATTCTCGAGGAAGACACATTGTAATCTCTGTTGAATCTACTTTTGAGCACTTCTGAACTGTCACATTTGTAAAAGTCTCTTTCAGAGGGTGTCAGGGCTGCCAGTGACTGGAAATCTAGACAGAGCTACTCTTCTTAAAATGAGACAGCCACGGTGTGGTGTTGAGGACCCCTTTAACCAAAAGTCTTTAAAATACAGGCGATTTGGTGGTGAGCATCTACTTACTCATTGTTTACATTTACATTTAGTCATTTAGCAGATGCTTTTATCCAAAGCGGCTTAAAAATGAAGACAATAGAAGCAATCAAAATCAACCAATTAGAATAGAGAGTGCTAGAGTTAGAGGGTCAAATAAAGATGAAAGAGATATGTTTTTAGCCGTTTCTTGAAGATGGCTAAGGACTCAGCTGCTCGGATTGAGTTGGGCAGGTCATTCTACCAGGAGGGAACAGTTAATGTAAAAGTCTGTGAAAGTGATTTTGTGCCTCTTTGTGATGGCACAATAATGCACCGTTCATTTGCAGAATGCAAGCTTCTAGAGGGCACATAAGTCTGAAGTAGTGAATTTAGGTAAAGGGGTGTTAGCCAGTGGTGGTTTTGTAGGCAAACATTAATGTCTTGAATTTTATGCGAGCAGCTATTGGTAGCCAGTGCAAAATGATGAACAGAGGTGTGACGTGCGTTCTTTTTGGCTCATTAAAGATTAATGTTGCAGCTGCATTCTGGATTAATTTTAAAGGTTTGATAGAACTGGCTGGAAGACCTGCCAAGAGAGCATTGCAATAGTCCAGCCTGGACAGAACAAGAGCTTGAACAAGGAGTTGTGTAGCATGTTCCGAAAGAAAGGGCCTGATCTTCTTGATGCTGAATAAAGCAAATCTGCAGGACCGGGCATTTTAGCAATGTGGTCTGAGAAAGTCAGCTGATCATCAATCAAAACTCCAAGGTTTCTGGCTGTTTTTAAAGGAGTTATGGTTGATGCGCCTAGCTGGATGGTGAAATTGTGATGAAGTAATGTTTTTTTTGGAACCACAAGCAGTTCTGTCTTGGAAAGGTTGAGTTGAAGGTGATGGTCCTTCATCCAGCAAGAAGTGTCTGTTAGACATGCTGAGATGCGAGCAGCTATCGTTGGATCATCAGGATGGAAAGAGAGGTAGAGTTTAGTGTCTTTCATACAATAATAAGGAAAAACCAAGAAGTATATCCAAAACCCCTCTTGTGTGTGTAAATACTAATAAAACCAAGGATTCAAATCTGCCATTGATAGTTTAACATAACAACAGTATTTGAAAATTATAGTGGATTTCCTCTTCACTGCTGCCTGTCTGGAAGTGGAGTAATACAAACTGTAAACAGTCCAAGTACTTATATTGATGAAGCATCAGCACTCCTGGAGGGTCTCTCAGAACGTCAGATTTGAGGACCTGAACTAACGAATATAATACATTATATACAACAGTTAGTTCATTAATACATTATAAATAGCTGTTGTTACAATTATTTATGAAATGTCTTGAGAATACTCTTATAATTTATTATAAATACAGGTTTCATAGAAAGTCTCACCAAAAACGCATTTAAAATACGTTTAAATACGCGGCTATAATAATACGCGGCTTAATTGAAATGAGGTTTAAATCTTAAAGAAATGTTATGGGCTATGACCAGTGTTGGGCACATTACTTTAAAAAGTAATTAATTATAGTTACTAGTTACTTCTCACAAATAGTAACTGAGTTAGTAACTGAGTTACATCATTATAAAAGTAACTAATTACCAGGGAAAGTTACTATTGTGTTACTTTAAAAAAAAAAAAAAAGTCCAAATATGTGAAATAACTTGGATGCCCCCAATATTAAATATATGTGAAATGAATGAAATGGACACTAAATAGAATAAATTATTATTATAAAATATTGTACACTAATCTACACTATTTTAATATTTCTGTGGTACAATGTGAGAGACACCTATCAAATTCAATATAAATATCTGACACTTAGCATCAGTCAGTATTATAATATGATATTATGATAATTTAGCATTATAAGATGATAGAACTTTAGTAATTAGAATAACCATGTATGAATGCATACTGTATTTGTCATGTTGACTGAACTTAGGACTGGTGGTGGTGCTTAAGATATTGTTTGTCATTTAGTGTTTCTATAAAAAAAAGGGGGAAAAAACTAAAAATAATAATGATAAGATAACAAAACTACTAGGAATTCTACTAATAATAACAATATAAAACGCACTAAGGATTAATGAGCTGCTGGGTTCATGAATATTAATCACGTTGTTTGCGTTCGCTCGAATTGATTTGCTGAAATCAAAACAGGGATGACAATAGGTGAGGACCAGCCAATGAGATTGTCGTTTGCACATTATTTCCGCCCACTACCAGAGAAACCGGCAGTTCTTAAAAAAAAATCCAAAGGAACTCGATTATTCTGACAGGAAAATACAACAAAGAATATCGTTTACATGTAGGGTGTCAATTCTGCATGGTATGTAAGACTCTCTTGCTCTGTATCTTTCTTTGCGTGTGTGTGAGAAAGCGACGGCGAGGTGTGCGTTACTGCACACTGCGCGTTCAGATGAACTGAAAAATAAAATTATAACAATATTATAGTAACGCCGCATTTTATTGTAAGTAACGGTAACGGCGTTGTAACAGGGGAAACAGTAATTTGTTTGATTACTCGTTACTAGAAAAAATAACGCCGTTAGTAACGCCGTTTATTTATAACGCCGTTATTCCCATCACTGGCTATGGCCTCAAAAAATAACACTAAATATTTGCAAGCATTTGTCTAAACATTCAGAATACTCACTTTCATTTTCTTTCAATTAGCTATGACAAACTGGATAAGAATCTGAATTGTCAATATGAGGTACACACATTGGAATTGTGATTAGGATACAACATTTGATAGTTTACAATAAATACAACTAAATACAGCTACAATAAGCTACAAGGAAAAGTTTATATTCTAATAAATAATCTCAGGATAATAATAAAGGATAGAATAGAATAGCAGGCATAACCAAGTAAATAAGTTTGCTCTTTATATGGAGAAAACAGCTGTTTGGATTTTAAGTTTGTCTTTCTTAATTCGTAGGATTTTGGCGAAAGAAAAACTTAACATATCGCATTTACAGCTACACACCAGACATGGGGAAAACTGCAACACAGACAGCTATACACTCAGCATTTAAATACTGGAGGGATGTCACCCCACTAAGCTTTAAAGAGATTAACTATGGACTTGCTGATATTCGAATCTCATTTCATAAGAGAGATGCCTGCCCTTCACCTTTTGATGGTCCTGGTAAGTAAATCTCACCAAATTAATTATATTATTTAATATAATATTAACAAATATACAATACAAAAAAATCATAGAACATGTATTATATGTATTTATTTTACTCCTGTCATTGTACACATTTATAAGATCTAATGTTGTATGGTATGTTATTATTCTCTCAAACAAGACCTGGCAAACTGTAAACTCAGGACACACCACCTTTATGTACTGTTGCTTTACAATTTAGAACAATAATGTTTTGTTAGGCCATGTTCTTGCCCATGCTGAAGCCCCTCCATCAGGAATAGTTCACTTTGATGAAGATGAATTCTGGACTGAAGGGAAGTATTATGGTTCCAATCTGCGTATTGTTGCGGCTCGTGAGATCGGGCATGCTCTTGGCTTGGGGCATTCTCAGTACAGCAGTGCTCTTATGGCAGCACACTACACTGGTTACCAAGCCAATTTTAGACTGCACATTGATGATATCAGAGGAATCCAAGCCATATATGGTAAGATAGTCCAAACAAATAATTGAATATTGGCCAATGTATATAACTGCCTATGTTAATTACTCTGATGAATTCAGGTAAAAGCATCTCTAGTACAACCACTGCTGATGATATCTATGCTGTGACATATCCTACTACCATGGCCCCGTTCCCCAGGGGTGATATGCTAGATCCATGCACTGCTAAACTTGATGCTATAATGCTGGGTGAGAAAACCATGTATTGTAGTAACAGTGCACATGACTTAAATGAATTCAAGTTAAACAAATGCAGCAGATTTGCTTATTCAATGACTAATAATATTATATATATTATATATTATATATATTATAAAAATATTGTAAAATGTTATTTTGTGTGTGTGTGTGTGTGTGTGTGTGTTAGGTCCCTCGCATAAGACTTATGCTTTTAGTGGGGATTATGTGTGGACAATAACAGATATGGGTCATAACTCTCCAGTAAAAATAAGTTTGCTATGGAAGGGGCTGACAGGAAACCTGAATGCAGCTGTATATTCCCCAAGAACCAACAAGACATACTTCTTTAAAGGTAGATTATTATTCTCTGCACATGTTTTTTATGCAATTTGAAATATGTGAATATATGGAATATTGTAACTACAATAATTAATGCAATACAGAGAAGCTGTTTACTCGCTGTTTACTCAGAAAAGTTGGGAGAAGTTGGAATGCTCAATATGGTGGATGTAGCAGGAGGTGTGGACTAATATAATTGATAGTTCACACCCCCTGCTACATCAGCCATATTGAGCATCCCGATTTATGCCATGCAGGTATGTATGAGAATGTATTTATGGACTGTCTCTTTTAAAACTTTTGAGAGTAAACAGCTTCTCTTGTATTACATTATAATTACCGATAGTTGATTGCAAGCTATGGTACAATCAGTATATTGAAATGGATGATATTTAGCTTGAAATGATTAATATTATAGATAAAAAAGGATGTAGTTTGACGGGCAGTTTGTTGGAATCTGTGCTAAAATTGAAAAGGGCTATGTTGTGGTCAGTGCTGGTCCTAAGTCAAACATCTAGCCTGGGAACAGATTGGATCAGGCTCACTCTGGTAACCTGGTGATGAGATAGTCAAACATAAAGACACTAATATTAGCATAGACTCCCTTCACTTTTTCCCTTCACAAGATACTGGAGAAGCCCTTGGCGATGGCTAGAGTCCAGAAAGGACCGGACAGTGTATGCCAGATCATCCTCTAAGAGCAGCATTGGAGCAGGAGAGGCATTCTCTTCACCAGTCCTTGGGGAAGCAGAAGGAGTGAATGGCTTAAGTCAAAAGACATTAAATGTGGGATTGATTTTGTACTGCGGGGGACCTCCTGGATGATATTGAGGGGTTTCTGAACACCAGGCATCTGCATGGATCTGGTGTATACCTCACTGCCCTCTGGAGCTGAACATGGTTCTTTGTACTTTCACTCTCCCTGAACCAATGATCAATGATGGGGACATTGGAGGGTTCACCTGACCATGAGAAATATGGAGGCTGGAATTCAAGGACACACTGGAATGAGGTGAGTCCAGTACAGAATGCAAGTCCAAGAATGTTCTGAGCCTTTCTGTGACAGTAGGTTCTCAAGAAGCTGGAGATTTCTTGGATTGTGTGCTCTGTTTGACCATTGGTCTGGACATAATAACCAGAGGAGAGGCTGATGGAAATCCCCAGGATGGGGAAGAAGGAGCATAAGACTCAAGAAATAATCTGTGGCCTTCGATTTGTCACAATGTCTTCTGGTAGGCCAGAGGTGCTGAACAGATGATAGAACAGGGCCTCTGCCATCTCCAGTGCTGTGGGAAGCCTCTTGAAGTGAATCAAATGGCAGGCCTTATAAAGCTAATCCACTGCCACCAGAATGCAAGTGTTGTGGTTAAGATGGAGGGGAGATTGGTTACAAATTCCTTGCCAGTCTGGGACTATGGTCATTGTGGGACAGGAAGAGGCTAGAATTTTCAACTTTCCACACATATTCACATGTTCCCTTAAGCAGTCAGATTTTTGCCACCAGTAGTTTCTCCTAACCAACTCCAAAGTTTGGATAACCCAGGTGCTGAGTGCAGCCATTCCAGGAGCTTCAGAAATATGGATTCAGGGATATATGTTTCGCCCAAAGGACAAGCAGGAAGAGTATGAACATGAGGTCAATATCCCATTGGATGGGGCTGTTGAAAATGGAGGATGGGAGAATGAGTATGAGGTTATCTTTGGGAAGATTAGGAGCATGCAGTTGGAAAAGGGCATCAGCTTTGGTGTTTTTAGAACTAGGTCTGTATGTCACAGTGTGGTAAAAATCAAGCCAAGAAGAGCGCCCTCCAAGTCTGGTGGGGATTTAGGCACTTGATAGAGTGGAGTTACTGGATTGCGATGGTCATGATGACGTGGAAGGGTAGCTGGGATCCCTCTAGTCAAGTCTAAAAAAGAAATAAAGTAATAAAGTCTACCTTTATTTCCATAGTGCTTTTTACAGTACAGATTGTCAAAGCAGCTTCACGGTGATTAACAAGAAAAATGGCAGAATCAATTATGGAAATTCAACCACTGAGACATCAAGTTAGTGTTGGTTCAGTTAATATCAATAACACTGTGAATTTCATCAAACTCACAGCTCAGTTCAGCTATAAGAACTTATACAAAAGGCAGCAATGTTATTATTCAGCTGTAGTCAGCTTAATGTTTCAGTTCAGTATGATAACAGTGTCAGTATTGCAAGATGTGATTCACAGATGACAATAGTTAGGTTTGATTCATTTCAAGTGATTGTTCCTCTCCGATGGTGTCAGCATGGTCAAACTGATAGATTTTCTAAAAGTTATGTGACTTTCAGACCACAACTAAGGAAGCCAGAAGGCAACAGTGGCAAATTCCACCGAGTAACAGAATGGAGAAAGAAACCTTGGGAGAAACCAGGCTCAGTCTGGGAATCAGTTCTCCTCTGGCCTAAGCAAACAAACAGCTTGTAGCATTGCACAAGGTATATCACACCAGCATTAGGTGGAAATGGAAGAGTTGTAGTCTGTTAAACACATTGAAATATGAAGGTAGAGCTGCTGCTTTAGCCAGTAATAGATGACAGACTTACTAGTGGCCTTAAGCACAATGAACATCCTTCTGGATAAAACAGTCCCAGCTGGACCCGGCATAATTGGCAATAGGGATCTGTGCCAAGGGCATGTCTCATCTGTCCTAAGGGCTGGTTTTTGAGGTCTTCACTGACCGCGAAGGGCTGTTTGAGGTTGTTTCTGAATGCAGGTCCACCATCTGGTCTGGATACCGATATGGACCTGATCTGGCTGGTATCCTTTATCCTCGAGATGAGGATGAAACAGAGAACAATATACTGTAAGCGTAGGTGCCATACTTCTTACAATGTAACAAGTACATCGGATGTTATGAGAGGTGTTAACTTTTATGCATTGGATATTGAGAGCATATGTCATAATTTAGAGGTTTTTTTTTTTTTTTGTAACTTTTATTTATCAGTTGCAAAAGACAAACATGAAGTGCATACAAAAATACAATGTCTTTTTCTTTTTTTTCTTTTTTTTTCCCGCCCCCTTTTTATGAACTTAACTGAACAAGACCCCCCCTCCCCAAACCCATAATCCACTTATACATTTAAAAATAAAAGTAATAATAAAAATAATAATAATAAAATA
>JAFVLL020033519.1:0-10996 GCA_021397915.2 Tor tambroides | reverse complement strand
GTGTGTGTGTGTGTGTGTGTGTGTGTTTTCTCTCTATATTGTCGAGTTGATCAGGTAATATGGATTGAGGTATGAGGTTGTGGCTGCTGCAGTGTGCCATTTACCTCTTTATGTATTCCCGTTCAACCACAAATACACGACCACACACACTTCGTCAGCAACCATGTCTAATAATATCAACGCATCTGATGGCGGTAAACTTATGGTTAAACATCTGAGCTGCTAAACAAACACATCACATTTGGTCGTGACCGACAAACTAGAGAACTGCAGAATTCACAGACTTAACTAGTCATCATTATGCAATTTCAGGGAACAGCCATTAAACTGTGCTCGTTCTGAGAATGAGCATTAAACAGCTGCGGCCTCTCAACTTCTAGAGTTATTATGTGTTAAATACAGGTCTGTAAGACTTTTAGTCTCCGAGGATGCATTAAATCGATCAAAAGTGACAGTAAAGATGCTACAAAAGATTTCCATTTCAAATAAATGCTGTTCTTTTGAACTTTCTATTCATCTGTGAATCCTGAAAAATAAAATGCATCACAGTTTCCACAAAAATATTGTGCAGCACAACTGTTTTCAACATTGATAATAATCAGAAATGTTTCTCGAGCAGCAAATCAGTATATTAGAATGATTTCTGAAGATCATGTGACACTGAAGACTGCAGTAATGATGCTGAAAATTCAGATTTGATCACAGAAATAAATTACAGTTTAACAGATATTCGCATAGAAAACAGCTGTTTTAGATTGTAATAATATTTCACTATTTTTGATGTGTTTTTGATCAAAGAAATGCAGCCTTTGGTGAACAGAAGAGACTTCTTTTAAAAACATGAGTGTAAATGTAGTTCATCAGTAACACTGTGACACAGCTCTTTATAGAGATCATAACTATCACATCCAACAGCTCAGAGAGCCACAGGCATCATTTACAGAGAACGAGGTTTGATAACATGCAAATGCGTCACATGTCAACTGTGCAAATACAGCTAATGAAAAGATGACAGTATTTGCATCACAAAAAGCATAAGCCTTTCTCACTTTACTCTACAGTGGTCATCCAACAGTATTTAATGAGTAACATTTAACCCTGTGTTAAAGCCACGGTCCGTCTTGAGTTTTGCATGTATAATATTGAATATATAATATGCATTAATAGTCAGCATCGCTTTAAAACCTGGCTTATAAAGTCCTGCCCCTGTGTTGTTAGCATTAAAAAAAACTAAAACTATTAAAAAAACATTTTTGTTAAATGAAAGCTGAAATATAAATATTAATATTAGGTGAAAAACCTTAAAAGAGAATCTGAATTTTAAGATTTTATTTAGGCAATAAAGATAAACAGTGTGAAATACTAATATGCGAAATAAGAAAACACAAAGTGTGACAAGCCCAACAGGCATTAGTCAAGCTAATTTAATGAATGATATTGCTGTGATGTAAAGCTTTATCTCATAAGCTGCTCTAAATGTCTCTGAGCGTCTCTGCTGGATGCTGAAGCTTAGATGTGTTTGTGTTTATTTAGCTTTAGCTGCAGGTTAAATCTGACAAAAACTCCTTTTGGAGACATCCGGAGATACGCTCAATCAGAAAAACTGTTCTTAAGTCATGTATGTTATTAAATATTAATAATTCTGATGAAATATTAATGAAATAAATGCAATTTAATTGAATAAAAACACTTCATGCATTATAAAAGATTTATAAAGTACCTTATCTTTTAATAATTGTAACCAAAGTTAAAATGCATTATAATTTCTGAAAGTTTGTTTGTGATGTCTTTTAATGCATTATACTTTCTAAAGGTGTAACAGTGTATTATAATGCATTATAACTTTGATTGCAGTTATGCATGCAATGCATTATAAGGTGCATTACTAGGAATATTTAATTAATGCATTAAAATTATTTTATATAAAGGCTTTGAGTAAAGTGTTAGCAGAAATCTTTCAGGGTTTGGTTTAGTCTGTAGGCGTTATAATTAGCTTTATATATAAATAACAGAAGTCTATGATGTGTCCTCATTTAGTGTGTGTGTGTGTGTGTGTGTCCGCATGTTTTTGAGTCTGTGTGTGTGTGTGTGTGTGTCCTGCAGGAAGAGCCCCATGGCTGTGAGGTTTTTCCATTACGATCTTTTGAACATAGCGCTCACACAGTAATCGACCCACAGCTAAAAAGAGACGCATACAACACCAAATGCACACTGCATTTAAAGATATATGCACATAAATGTATAAGTAGATCATAAAATGTTGGTGAGTTTGACCATAAACTGTCTTTTTAGGGCTTGACAGTGCGAGTTTTCACTAAAAATAGATGTGTGTGAACTGTAAAATACATTTAGAAGCATGCAAAAAAATTCAGTAAATAAAAAAAAATGGCAATTTAAATGATTTAGAAATTATAATTTTAAGTCATCTTAAATTTGTGGATGAAAACAGGAATTGCATTATAGCCAGCAATCAATAAATAGCATGCATTTATGCCAACAGATTGCTTATAATTTACTGTTGATGAATTACGATAATGTTTATTTACGGTGTTTATATTGTAGATGGCTGTAGTAAAGCACTGACGTTTCAAAATAAGAGTCCCATAAATAATGCCCCCCCCCCCAATAAAAATGCATTGAAACAATTTCCACTTAAAAATTGCGAGTAAATTTCACAAGCAGTTATAAAGAATCACCAAAACGCACTTTGAATAAAACGTGAAATTAAGTATATTTTGGGCTTGTTTATAATTAAAAGTATATTATTTGATACCTTTTCATTGCATCCTTAGTTTTTTATCGTGCTCCTAAAATACTCAACTGCTTGTTGCTTTAGAGAAACACAACTCAGATAAAATCAGTCGAACACATGTGCGTTTGTTCATAATCGAAAACAATAAAATATGGTTTTGCCTTTAGAACGTCTTTGTTTTCATCCATTTAATCATTTCTGTCATGATTGCATGAGCATTTAGAGTTTTAACTTGCTGGTAAAGAAAGTGCACTGAACTTTGGCAGGACTTTATAAAAGTAGGGCAGCAACTAACCTGAAGTTTCAAGTTTAGTAGGTTCAAATGTTTTACGGCATATTTCCTCTTCCTGTTTATATAGGAACCGAACTGAGGCTGCAATTCATATGTGATTTAGTTTTAAGAAATACAATGCAGAAAGATCTTGAGAAAAATGAATGACACATAAAATCACCGGTTATGACTGAAAGGTCATGTTATAATTATGCAGAATATTCATAAATATAAGAGATAGCATGCAGCATCTGATCATGTGTGTGCTTTAGGACACGTTTCATGTCATGAAACAAACCGGATGGACAAATGCAGAAAAACAGCAGGCGTTCTGACGAGATGATGAAGCCACAGTCAATCTGAAACTAACAGCCGAGGAAACGCTGCAAAAAATAATCTGCTTCATTCATGGGATTTTCAGAAAGAAACTGTTCATGCTCTAGATTTATGACTGTACAGCAAAGCGCATTTGCTTTGTCCTCCAGTCGTGCAAGAGATTGTTACGCAATTTTACATTAAACGTTGCACAAAGGAACACAATGCTGCTCCTGGTACCAGATCAGACTCCAGCCGGCCTGCTAAAACTCTCATAAATCAGAAATATCTCAATTATTCCCCAAGTCTTCATTTTCTCTCCATTTCCCACGAACGTCTCAACTGTGCTCAAATTTGACAAAAACACAGTAAAAGTCAAAGATCTGCTCTCTATGCTCTTTTTATAGCTCTTAACTCTTACTTTATGATGCCTAGTGACTCCTTTGTGTCATATCTGTTTAGAAATTAAAAAGTCCCGAAGCAATGATCAATCTGTGAGCCAATTAAGCTTATAGATTATGGGCTCTCACACATTTATTTCACTGAATCTCATGCAACCCCGATCGTCTCTCACGGCTCGATGGTTCCTCTCTGATTGGAAGTGACAGCGCAGCGAACAAGTCTAAGATATCATCATCACATGTCACCAAATGCAATAATTCAAGAATAATTCAACCACAGAAAACCCATATTATCGGTCAAGTGTGCATATGAATACTAAGAGAGAGAGAGAGAGAGTTTAAAATACTAGATAACATCAACATGATCTTTAAAAATGCACATTGTTATGAAACACTATGCATTTGCTACATTATAACTGGATGCACTAAATAAATGTTTATTAAAACATTACTGAGCAATTTACATAAACTATTAAAAACACTTAATTTAGAGACTACATGTATAGATTTCTACTTTAAATAATATGCACACTTTAACTAGACAATGCAAAATACGTATGATTAAGTAGGATTGATTAAGTAATTAATAAATGTTTTATCTCTATATAGGGCATGCAAATGATGGATGTTTTTATCTAGGCTATTTATACCACTTTTTTTAGTGTTGTATAACTGATTGATTTTTCTTGTGCTATAAAATAGTTGGTGATCGTAAATGTGTTTGTTTATGAGCTGTGGTGCTGTGCTCGTGGCTTACCGGTAACTGCAGGTGCATCCGCGCTTTATTCCAGGTGTCGGTGAACCGGACTGCGCTCGAGCTCAAACTCTGAGAGCGGCCTGCGTTCGGCGGAGGGGCGGGGCTGTTTGGGCGCTGTCACGTGACAGAGAACAGCCAACCAGAGAGCGGCTTTATAAGCCAGTGTTATTTATCTAGTTTGGTTATTCATTTAGTTGCTGTAATGCGTGATGCTTTTGGCAATATTGCTAATTAAGCCTGAAAACTGTCCTATTTTTTTTCTGATGAAAGAAAATGGTAAATAAATAATGTTTAAATCATTTATGTTAAAAAAAATTATACATTATGGATAGATAAGCTATAGAAAAACAATTAGGCAATTTTAGGTGTATGTATAAATGTTAGTGTATACATACATATTATACAGTGCGGTCTGAAAGTAAGAAAGTACATTGAAAATCTGATATTTTTGGTATTCAGCCCAACTTAGCAAACAAAATGACAGTTTTAGGGTTTTGAAAAATAGAATAGAATAGAATAGAATAGAATAGAATAGAATGAATGAATAAAATGAAAATAAAGAAACGTCATGGTGTAAAACCAAAGGACAAAATAAATATTTCAGATTCTGCACTTGTAGGTAAGTTTGTTGTTGTTGTTTTTTTACATTTTCATTTTGTCATGCTGATTATAAAACATATTGCAATGAACAATTGTGTATTAAATGATAAAATAATGCAAAATATTGCATTTTAGTAGTTATCTCAGATTTTGGGACTATTCGAAATATAAATATAAACATAAACACGAATATAAATATGCATATAAATAATTAAAAGCCCTTTTTTGCCATATTACTCGTGTAAAAACCTTGAAATGTCACAACTAAAACTGGAAAATGTATAAATGTTTACTAAAACATATAAACATTATAGGTTATTCTAAATGAAATACTGAACAGTTTACATAAACTACAAAATCACCTTCAGTCCCTCATTTAGAGACTATATATGTACAAAAGACCAAAGACATAGTTCAGATTCTGCTCTATTTGTATGTAAGTTTTTCTTGGAATACTTTCAGTTGTACTGATAATAAAAGTGTAAAGAACAATTGCGTATTAAAGTTTTAAAAAAAATGCAAAAGAGAAGCATTTTACTAGTAATCTCCGACTTTTGGACCAGTCTAAATATAAATAATATAAATATTGATATAAAAGGATTCTAGAAAACATTAACAAATTCCTATCAGACTGAGAGGTGAAATGGAAATTCTCAGAATTATGTGTGATATTGCTTTAAACAGTAAATATTAAAATATAAATCGTGCGCACTGATTTGAGGATTTGATAACGGCATTGACCAATTATATCCAGGCGCTCAGCTCTTTAACCAATGAGCTTAACCCTGCCTTGACGGAAGGTTCACGCCTCTACTGTTGCATTATGGGTATTGTAGTCTTCCACCAGCACGAGTTCAGTGCGGTTCCGAAGGAAGAGCGACAATTAAAAACTACAATTTCCTCTGACGCGGCCAAGTGGTTTGACGCGCGGTTGCATCAGCGTAAATACTCAGTTCACAGACCGGTTCTGTTCACTCCAGTCGCTGTGTCTGTCTGACCTGTCAAAGTAGATTCATTCAGGAGCGTCGTAAAGTGACAGAGGGTCAAATGAAACTGTATATCGCCGAGGGGAATCCGCAGTGTATTAAAGTGCTGGCGGCGCTGGAACTGACTGGAGTGAAATGTGACACAGAAGCGGTTAGCCACGAGGGTGAGAGACATTATCAGACTCTGAGACGAACTTTCTGTTGATGTTCTGCTGTTTGTGTTCCTTATCATCCAGATATCGAGTCTGTTAATTTCAGTCTGACTGATAATAGCATGTTTTTGATAGTAATGCAGCTGTCTGTGAATATAGTAAACAAAAAAGTACCATAGTATATAACATCATAGTACTATATCCCATATATGTGACCCTGGACCACAAAACCAGTCATAAATGTCATCTGAATCTGAATAAATAATCTTTCCATTGATGTATGGTTTGTTAGGATAGGACAATATTTGGCTGAGATACAACTATTTGAAAATCTGGAATCTGAGGGTGCAAAAAAATCAAAATATTGAGAAAATCACCTTTAAAGTTGTTCAAATGAAGTTCTTAGCAATGCATATTACTAATCAAAAATGAAGTTTAGATATATTTATGGTAAGAAATGTACAAAATATCTTCATGGAACATGATCTTTACTTAATATCCTAATGATTTTTGGCATAAAAGAAAAATGGATAATTTTGACCCATGCAATGTATTGTTGCTACTTAAGACTGCTTTTGTGCTCCAGGGTCACATATTTGTATTTATGTTAATACCACAGTATGATATTACTGTGGTACATTGTAGTACTTTTGTATCGAGTCTGTTAGTTTCAGTCTGATTGATAATAGCATGTTTTTGATATTAATGCAGCTGTCTATTAATATAGTAAACATAAAAGTACCATAGTATATAGTATAACATCATAGTACTATATCCCATATATCTGTATTCATGGTAATACCACAGTACTATAGTATGTATTAAAGCACCATGTTATTACTGTGGTACATTTGAGTACTTTTGTATGGGTGTATTTGCTCAGTGTGTTTTTTGTGCTTTTACATGTGTTTCTTTGTGTTTTTGTCTAACAGAGAAAGTGGTCCCTCACTTCTCTCACCCCGTGTTACCCGTCCTGCTGTTACCCGACGGTCAGCATCTCTTCAGCCCCAACAGCATCTGCCAGTGAGTGCACGCTTTTTAATTACTTACATTTTTAAATTCCATTCATATATATATATATATATATATATGGGTCAAAGATGTAAAGATGTCTGCATCAAAAGAAATTTACAAAAGTGATTTTATGTCTATAGAAAGCACATTAAATGTAATTAAAGTGTCTATTTTTAAGGTTTTAAATATGTTTTTGGAGAATAAAATGTCAAAATGTGGTTGAAATAATGTTACATTGTCATTCAGTGTAATACAATATTTATGTAAAAAATCAAACATGCTTATTTTGACTTGTACATATTAAAATATATAAAAGAATAAGGGAGCATATTAAATTTTAATGTGTTTTAAATGAGTAAAAATTTCTTACTGACAAATAGGCAAAACCTAGGATAGTGGCAAATTTTTAAAAAATGATAATTAGTATCTGGGGTGAAAGTAATTAGTCTTTTAATATGTCATAAATTGATTTTTGTTGTAAATATGCTTGACAAGACTGTTACACTGAATGATATTTTAGTGGGTGTCTTCTGTAAATCAGGGGAAAATGGTACGATATTTATTTTGTGCTCAGAAAAACAAAAACAAAATTGTAATTGAATTAAACAGAAAACTTTTTAATTATTTTGGGGGGGAAAAGCAACTACAGTTAAAGCAGTATTACACTTATTGTTTTTATACTTAAACCCTTTTTGATCTTTGATCCATATATATATATATATAAGTAAACTCAAGGACAAGTAAATTTCTTTTTTTTTTAATCACTTTATCTGGTTATGTTTGTCAGAATGAGACAATGGATGAGTAATGGTTTGTACATTAAAATAATTTGATGACTGCCTCTTCCAACAGTCCTTTTATGTACTGTATATAATATATATTATTGTTTCAATCCACTGCACATGTGCACTCAGAGCAAAGTGACTATAAACTGGGTTTATCGATAAACTTTAGTTTACAGAATCTTCAGATAATCAGCCTGTTTCTCTGCATTACCTCCAAACTGGACCAGCCAGCTCTTGTTTAAGGAGCAACAGTTTTGTTTTTTAATGCTTTCGTTGTTAATTGTTGATTTTTTACTTTCTCTTCTGGTCTTTATCCTCAGGTATGTGCTATTTTTCCTCAGGGGATGCATTTACATTTTATTTCCAGCCATAGTTTCATTTTTCGCTGTGCATTTCCTAGAAACTAGAGAGATTATTTTTTGTACGTCAACATTTTTTTTAACAGAAATAAAAATTATTATGGCTTGATATATATGCATGCAATTTAAAAATGTGATTAATTAAAAATCGGCATGTCTGTTTGCTTTGTAGGTCAGATTTTTCAATATTCAACCCAATAAATTGCACTGTATTATCTACATGAAAAATGTATTTATTAAATAAGTAAATATGTTCAGATTTAAAGTTCACCCAGTATTACTAGTCTGAGGTCATGATCTACATGCAAATGTGCTCTTTTAATTAATCAGTTATTTCACAAAATCATAGAGTTTTGCGAAGTGATGTCAGGTCACAAGTAGTGCAAAAATGGTGAATTTTATTTTCATTTCTGTTAAAAAAAACTCACAAGTGTAGACGTACAAAAAATAATCTCTCTAGTTTCTAGGAAATGCACAGCTAAAAATGAAACTATGGCTGGAAATAAAATGTAAATGCATCCCCTGAGGACAAATAACACATACCTGTGGATAAAGACCAAAAGAGAAAGTAAAAAATCAACAATTAACAATGAAAGAAACAAAACTGTTGCTCCCTAAACCTCAGAGCCGGCTCGTCCTGTTTGGAGGTAATGCAGATGAACAGGTGGATTATCAGAAGATTCAACAGACTGAAGTTCATCGATAAACTCATTTTATAGTCACTTTGCTCTGTGTGCACATCTGCAGTGGATTGAAATGATTATATAAACGATTATATAAAAGTGCAAATAGTCCGCCTTGTTGGCTGAGGCTATTTACACTAACTCCACCCACCAACATGTGATTGGGTTCGTCAACACTACAAAAAGACGCTCATTTATCATCAGTTCCAGTGGCGTAGATGATAAAGCTCGTACTTTTTGACGCGAACGACCCGAGTTTGAACTCGCCTTTTGCCGAACTTTTTTTCCCCCTTTTCAAATCTCATATCGCGTCGGAACGGCACTTATTTTCAATAAAAATGAAGGAAATAATCAAAAAGTTGAAAATAAAAGTATCGGGTAGATGTAGGCAGGGCTTTATTGTCCCAATAAGGTGGCATCCATTTAATAATTTGAATTAAATTGAGAATTTACACTCAGTATTTTATTACCGCATACTGTTTTATAATGTACTACAATACTGAGGTGCAGATAATTGCCACTATTTGCAATAAGTAGTATATAAATAGCAGAAAATCTTGCTATTTTAACACAGTGTAAATAGAATCCATTGCTATTCGCACTTAACGTAAATAGCCTCTATCGCTAAGAAAATATGCTATTCGCACTTAGTGTAAATAGCCACTGCCTTATATAAATTATATACGGTACTTAACAGTAAAAAGAAGAAGAGACTGTCCTCAGAGTCTCATTCTGACAAACATAACCAGATAAAGTTTCTTGTCCTTGAGTTGACTTTTTTTTTTAAAGAATTTTTGAATTTGAATGAATTTTTGACATATGTTGTGTGTTATTTTAAAAGAGTGTTATTGTTATATCAACAGGCTTTGACTTAAACCCTATCGAATTTAAGATGTCAAACAAATTTCACAAAGACACAATGGTGTATTTGCATGTCTCCACAGATACCTGTTTGATATCAGCGGTCAGACGGCGACTGACGCAACTAATCAGTGGCTGGAATGGGAAGCAACCAATTTACAGGTGACTATCGCTAAGATTAATGATGAATATGACAACACAGATTATTATTGTAATTAGGTAAGTGCAACAGATTACATATACAGCACAGTGTGTTGCATGCAAAAGACATTTTTACAATAACTGCTTTAGGCTCAGATTCACTTTAACAAACACGTTCAGGATTAGTTTCACTTTTGGGCATCCTGTAATTCTGCTTGTTCACACACGGTTTAACAAACAGAGCAACATTCTCATCAAAAACATTCCATCGCTTCAGGTTTAGGTTATTTAGAGAAGCTTTTCCAGCACCAGGATGTGACCAACATGCCTTCACTCAAAAAAAATAAAAAAGAATTAGCTCTAAATTTTATGCATAAGATTTATGCGTTTGAATTGCATATAAAATTTCCATGCATTTTGATTTAACGGTTTAAACATAAACTAACTAATAAACTCAAGGTGATGCATGTTTGTCAGTCACAGGTCAGATTTCTGTATTCAGAAAATCATGCCATAATTTATTATTAACCATTTGCATCTTTTTGATTTAATTTAAATAATACTTTCAAAATGCTTTCATTCAAATTGACTCAAAAAACAGCATAAATCAGTTCATTGTGAAAAGTAAAATTTAAAATTAATTTAAAAAAAATAAAGATGATTAAAATATGACTAGCTGTGGCTCAAGCAATATTCAAATAGATAAATGTATGAATTTAAATATTCATATTAAATATATGTAATTATATGTTAATATATGTATATATATATATTAACAAATATGCATCACATTATGTTTATTTGTTAAAACTGTGTAACCCAAATGAATGGGAGTTTTAT
This sequence comes from Tor tambroides, assembly GCA_021397915.2. NCBI lineage: Eukaryota > Metazoa > Chordata > Actinopteri > Cypriniformes > Cyprinidae > Tor > Tor tambroides. Next base: position 79 of record JAFVLL020033519.1, on the reverse strand, counting down.
ATGCAATTCAAATACATAAATCTTAAATGTAAGTATTTGTTTGAGTTGCTGTAGAGACTTTGATTTATAGTGTGTGTGT
>JAFVLL020033518.1:89869-135160 GCA_021397915.2 Tor tambroides | reverse complement strand
TTTTTTTTGTTTTTTTTTTTTTTTTTTTTTGTAAATTGGTGGAATCTGCGCAGTTTACCATTTGATAGGGCGAAAGATTTCCCCACAGATTTCACAACGGGTTCAGTCAGTCATTTGAATTTGTCATGTTGACCAACAGAGAATGGATAATGAACCTCTTTTGTCTGCAAAATTTTGGGAAAATTTCGCTAATGTGACTGTACCTTAATTCATATAAATTCTTATTCTCACACTTTGTTCGACCTGCGTAGCCTACACTCGCACTAACAGGTAGATTTAGGGGTGGACTTTAATGCTTACATTGTTTTCTAAAAGTCCTACAGGAAGAAACAAATTTAATGTCAGTCCTTTAGAATGTATGAGAAATCAGTAGGCCTGCCTTTTCTGTGGTTTACTATACATTCTACTTTCAGAGAGAAACATATTTGTATGCAGCAGGGTTGTGTAATATTATTCAGACATTATTCCTAGTCTTTATGAATCAGTGGTGGCGAGAATAACAATCTGAACACAGACGGTGTGGTTTCCTTGAGATGTGAGGGTGTGCATATTGTGCCATTAGAGAGGTGTGAAGGGGTGTGTTAGTGTATTTTTGTGGGGGAAGGGTACACACTTTACCTCCTTTGAGGAAACCTTCTACCTTCTTTGTGTACATTCACTGTGTATCAAAGAAAAAAAGAGGTTAATTTACTTGTGTTGCATTAATGGTATTCCTTCATTTGAATCAAATGTAGAGTGAGAGGGAGGGGAGGAAGGTAGAGAGAGAGGGAGTGGGAGGAGGGTAATGATTTAGGCTATTATGAAAGGAAGATAGAGACAGAGTGAGGAAGAGAGATCGTGTCGTGCACACGACAACATCCTTATTGCGACGGGGGCTGCAGCTGCCAAAAGAGAGAGAAAAAACCTCGTAACATTAGAAAAGGCCAGTGGCCGTTATTGACGCAGCGCGCGGCATCAGCAGCGTCACTGGAGGAGGCAGAGAGACGCGAGCACGTCCTCATTCAAAGCTTTTTACAAAGGTAAGAAAGCGCTTTCAAACCTTTATCATCCAAAACGTAACGATTCACTTAACAATCCCATTCATATTGCCTTTAATTCGCTATCTGGCTGGTTTGGGGCAGTATTTAGGACGACACCCGCTGTGTTTATATTCTGCTTTGAAAACTGAAGCGTCCCATAATAATCTGTTAGAAAGGGATTGCGCAATACAGTCTAGCGGAATAATAATTTGGGAATATTTCGGTTAATTGTGGCACAGTGTAGTTAGGAGGCCTATATGAAATAAACACGTCTATTAGGCTATGAAATAACGGGGCGGACTGCTGTGAGCGGGGAGTAACGGCGTTTTGTTTACACGGGAGTGACGACCCTCACTGAAATCATAGCGGCTGATAGATAGGCATGAGTCTTACCTCAAACACCTGCGCAAACTACTGGCCAAAGACGAACATAAATTACTCTTTTAGATGTCTGTTATATACCAGAAGTGCTGTTATAGGAGAGACTCGGGGCAGTTAACAGTGCATAACATTGTAACGTTTTATATTACATTAAAGAGTATGACCTACTACTCATATGTAAAGGAGACCGGGGCTAGTTGTCACACTAGGAAGTTTAGAGTCAAAGGTCCAATTAGACAACTGTGTATTTTCTCTAGTAGTTGTTTTGTTTGTTGGTTTCAAAGACCTCATGCAAGTTGTCACACGTAGTTTAATCTATGTCATAAAGTGTGCCATTTATTTATTATGAAATTTATTGGTTAAAACATTTTGATATTATTTTTATGAATTGTTAATTGTTTAATTTGGATAAAAATCCTGTTTAATGGCAGTTTCCAAAGTGCCAACTTACCCCATATAAATCGTTTTTCTTGCTTAAAAATATTGTAACCAAAAGTTTAAAAGAAAGTGTCTATTTACTTTAAAAATAACCCTTTAAATGATACGTGTTTAAATAAAAATATTCTCAATAGAGACGCACATGTATTAGCCTTGAAATATTATTCAGTAAGTTGCAATATTAAATTAAAGCACAACAATAAAGGCATTTTCAATTAAGTCATCCTCAGCAACATGTTATAAAGAATGCAGACTCGAGTCTGAAAAAACTGCACCAGTTCATAAATTCCAATCATACACAAAAAGCTCACCAAGGTCAGTATGCCCCAATACTAACCGCCTTGTTCTGTGACTCAGCCCTGTGGCATGAAATTCTCGCTTCATTTGACGAGTTTTATTCTGTTCTTATCAGTTGAATCTGTATGACTTAAGAAAAGCTGTCTTGTTACTGAGAACCGACTGAAGCATTTTAGGCATTTCTCCATTAATAATGTGACTGAATGTTTTGCACCATGCATTTCAGTGTTTCCCTTTGAATTTTGTGATCAGTCTCCAGTCAGTTTTCCTTGTGTTCTTTGTAGGTGCATAGAGATCTTTAATCTCTTATTGCCTCTGAATCTGAATTATCAGTCAAGTATTGTTTAGAAGTTAAATCTAATGATCCAGAAACTGAACCTGACCATTTTTAAACATCAAAAATGATTATTGAATTTAGCCCAATCGCATTTTGAAAACTTGAAAGGTAATTTGTGCAAAGTAATAAAGGTAGTAAATGGTCAGTGACTCAGGTTTATTGGTGACAGCTGTAGTGAGAGAGAGCATTTCAGAGGCATTTTGGAGGCTGGGGACAGCCATGGCCAAGGGTTAAACCTGATAGTGACAGACCAAGCAGCGGCAGCAAATTAAAGCTCAGTGAAGCACTGTGGAAAAGTACACCACGGACTGCTAATGCTGGCCTGCAGCAGCCCCATCAGTGTGCTCAGGTGTGCGGCTAGAACCAAAAATGTGAAACGGTGAGAGACTGAGAAAGAAAAAAACAGTAGTACGCAAGCAGCTCTTGGACATGATGCTGCTGATTCTGGCAAACTCTGATTTTGGCAGACTTATGACCTAGAATTTTTTATAAAATAATTCATGTAAATATAGCTTCACAATCTGCTGGAATGAGGGCATGTGCTATATCCACCAGCCTCATAAAACATTCACGAGATCCCCGTGCTTTCAGAAGCAGATGAGGGTGAGCGATTGGGTAGGACTAGCGGTTCAGATCTTTTCTGATGGGTGTTGTCCATGTGGGCATATATTCATTCCATATTGAAAAAAAATAGCCCAACTTCCCAAATTATTATGTGCTTTTCTTATACTAAACATGTAGTTACCAAACAGGTAACCATGATAAGCAATATATTCAATATCTTGTTGTCTTTTCTTTTTTTTTTCTTTTTAAAGAAGTCTCTTATGCTCAGCAAAGCTGGATTTATGTGATCAAAGATTTCAAAGATAAAATATTATTGCAATAATTCCTATTTTAATATATTTTAATACAACTTAAAATGTAATTTATTCTTATGACAAAACCGAATTTTTAGCAGCCATTATTCCAGTCTTTAGTTTGACGTGGTCCTTCAGAAATCATTCTAATATGCTGATTTGATGCTAAAGAAACATTTTTTTTTTATTATTATCATTGTTGAAAACAGTTGTGCTGCTTAATAGTCCTTAATATTTTTGTGGAAATGACACCCTTTTTTCAGGATTCTCCAGCATTTATTTGAAATAAAAATCTGTTTTAACTATATGTTTTTGCTGTCACTTTTGATCAATTTATTGGATCATTGCTAAATAAAAGTATTAATTTCTTAAAAAAAAAAAAAAAAAAATGTTAATTGAAAGTTAAATATCAAAAAATATTAAACCATATGGCATTTTTTATGTATTTTGTCTACTCAAATAGGCAAGGTACTTATTATAATAATAATAATAATAATTATTATTATTATTATTTTCTATACAAATTCGTCAGTCATCCTTTTTTAAGGCAGGACATAGTAAAAAATACTTCAAATTTTAGATGGACATAAAAATCCTAGCTATTATATAAATGCAGAACACTTGCCAACTGAATTTCTGGTGGTCTGGGCATTTGGACACACTCCTTTAGCTAAGTAATTGGTCCCTAAATTGACCACTGACTGTTTACACTTTAATAGTCAGGCTCTGCTTGTAGGCTTTAAACAGTGGTCTCCATCATATCTGTTGTTATACGGCATGCTGTTTACTCCCAAGAGCTTGAAGGAAATGAGGTAGATTCTGTGCCTCAAAACGTTATGGTTTCGCTGCTTTGTTACTGGAATGTCAAGGTTAGGACCTGTGATTCAGCTCCGATCAATAAACCTATTTCTGCATCTGGGCAGTGGATAAACTTGTAGCTAGTCCACATGATTAATTTGTTCACATTGTGAAGTGAGTATACGATTGTTTAAATGACTCATATGACAGAATTAATATATAAATATATTAATTACACCAGTGAAAGTAATTTTAAGCTGGCAAAAGCAGTAAGGTAACAGTTTTCAAACAGGCTTTAGGGACACTCCTCCATTTTAACATTTAATTAATTACACACTTTTGCTTTAAATATCATTTTACAATATCATTATTTAATGCTTCTTTCCATATTCACATTTCAGTATAAATGGTAGCTGAAAGACACTTCTAGAAAGCTAAAATGATCCAGTAATCGTCTCATAGATTATGGACAAAGTGAGAATGAGATGCTTCCACAGCGCTGTGTGAATCTATGTAAATGTGAGATGAAATTAGATTAGTATGGGAGCTGGAAGTACATTCCTGTCCAGCTGCTGAAAAATGATCCTGTAAAGAGCATTGAAGCCATGAACTCAGGCAGTCAGGATGATGTGCTTACAGAAGGGACGTTTTAACCGAAGCCAAGTGTATCTGAACTGAAGCGTCACATATATTTGAAAGACTCGTTCATCCATGAGAGCATGTACTTAACCCTGATCTGCACACATCCAGGTCATGAGTGCCTTTAGCAGTTCAACCATTCACTGGGAGTGCTAATAAAAATGTCTGATCAAACAGAGAGGGGTAGTTCACTGGGAAGGTCGGAGACCGCAAGGTCAGATGTCTTTGTCAGAGAGTGATAAAGGTCAAGGACCTCCACATCTGTTGGGTTGTGGGGGTCTCGTTGAGATATGGCCATTAGAGAGAATGGATGGGCCTGTGTTTGAGGGAGGAGGTGGCAGATGAGGAAGAATGGGGACTTTCTTAGTTCTCTGATCTCTACTGTGAAGTGCTCAAGTACAGATGAGCTTCTGTTTTGTGTCCTGCAATGAGCACTTCTGGGACATAGAGCGGTCATTGTTCTCCTCAGGCGTTGCTGCTGCAGATGCTGTATCTGTCAGTGAGAACATGCCATGCTCCAATTGAAGTCACTGGGCATCGTAATTACAGTCTCTCCCTCGGTACGGCCATCCACGGCCCCCTGTTATGTTTTAATGAGCCTTATCACAGCAAATGTGTAACAGAGAGAGTTCTGTATGCAGTCTCTTCACTATGTGATCAGTTTCGGTCAGAAGAATTGTAGAACAGTCAGCTAGATTATTAAAATGATTATGGTTAAAATTAAGGGCTGTGAATTTATTGAAAATGTATAACAAGATTATATGCCTTTTTTTTTTTTAAAAAAAGAAATCAATACACCAGCAAGGGCACAGGGAGGACAAAACTGATCTAAAGTGGCAGTGAAGGCATTTATAATGTTACCAAAAAAAAAAAATCTGTTAAAATAATTTTTAACTTTCTATTCATCCAAGAAAAATGTATCAAGGTTTTCACAAAAACATTAGGCAACTTTTATCAACACTGATAATAAGAAATGTGTGTTATAGGATCATGTGACTCTTTGTGCGAATTTGTAGGAGTATTTGATCCTAAAAATTCAGCTTTGTATAAAAAAATAAACTAAATAAATTGCATTTTAAAATATATCAAAATAAAAATGTTTAGGAAATGTAAAATAGGAAACATTAAAATAATAAAGTTTTTTTTTAAATGATAATAATATTTCAAACTAATAATTTTTAAAAACATCTTACCAAACCCAAACTTTTGAAGTATAATAATTTCCATATGATCAAATAAGCTGATAATTTATTTACCTGTGATAACCGATAAAATATTATATTCTATCTAAATAAATTAACAAAATCTAAAATCGGCCATTTTAAATGCTACAATGAATTTAGGCATCACAAAAGTATAATGTATAGTATTAAAACTATTTTAATATTTACTCAAGGTTACATTTAGATTAATTTTAATTGAGTGTTAGACAAGGCAAAGGGAAGGCAAACATAAGTGTTCACAATTAAATGTAATGTCTGTAATTAATCTGTAATGTCAGCCGATAATTAATATGGTACCAATATACTGTGCATATCAAAACCGGGATTGATATATCAGTGTTTAGAACTGTATTCCCTGTATTAAAATGTTCAAAGTATGCTCCTTTTGTCAGCCTTTTGAAGGTCACTAAATTTCAGTCTGTTTCCTCTTCAAAAAGGACAAGCATATCATCGTCCTCTGTGAAGTGAGCCAAGCTATTACAGGACATTTCATCTTGGCGGGCTGTCAACACTCACAGACTATCATGTTGATATTTCAGTTACAGGAGGGCTAGTGGGTCCACATGAGGCTGTTTGTCTTCTCAGGTCTCTCGCCCTCACACACTTTCTCTTGTGAGTTTGATACATGGCTGTGGCCTTCAGGGCCCAGACTGGCACCACTTTACGTACCATCTGCAGGGCACGGGGAGGCAATGAGGTGTCGTTTAATGTGTGGATGCATATAAGGACAATTGAAACAGGTGGTGCACAAGCTGGTGCTTTAGTTTTATGTACTGAATGTGTGCATGCTGCATATTTAATGTTTATGGGTGATTCATCATTTAGGGCCACAATTCTTGACTTAATTAAAAAGATATGATCAAATTCTGACCACTTTGGTTACGACGCTAAATAAAGCTACTTTCAGATCATCCGTGTGATTCCAACCATCATCAACTATTTTTCTTCTTATTATATGTATATGTCTTAAAAACGCAATGGTTCTCAAAGTATATAGTATTAATTGACAGAAATATTATTAATTATAATATATCTCTAAAAAATAGAATTAAATATTTAAAGCTAATATGAAATATCCTTTAGAATGTTTAAAATATCTTTTTTTCTATTAAATCAATGTAGGGGACTGAATTGAAGAATCACCCAGTCTTGAATATGTGTCCTGTCTTTTAGCATTGCAAATTTGCAGTAAACATTAGAATGACTTTTCACAATGTATTCAAATTGAGAGCCACCACAGTGTAGCTTAAACCCAATTTGGAGGACTCAAGCATTGCTTGACCCAAACGAAAATATCATTGTTTAGACTAAGCAATTTTAGCACAGGTCTTTGGATCTGTGAAATCTAAGCCATTCCAATTTGAACAGATCTTGTTTCAGATATCCACACAAGCCAAGGCAAAGACAGCATTTTAAGCTGACGATTTTTATCACCACCGGCTGCCACGCTGCTGTCTAAGGCCATGCTGTACTCAGCCTCAGCACTTTTCCCAACACCTGTGCTTTCCTGTCTGTTGCAGTGGCACCAATTAGAGCTACTGTGACAGTTGTCCTCAGGTATACTATACTAGCATGTATTTGACCGTTCAATATATGGGCCATGGACAACCACACAATGTTCTTTACAAGCAAAATGAAATTGCTGATATAGTTTTCTGAATAAAAGGTACCACACTCATATTAGTCAAATCTTTCACTTATTAATTAACATCATTCATTGCTTGGCTTTAGTTTATAATAAGGCCCCATGCTTTTTTCTTTTTGGATAGCAGCCTTCAACTTCATTCAACATTTCATTTGATTATTACTGCTTCAGTGAATGACAGCTATGTGAAATATCGAGAAAGACTTCAATAATGCATGGCACAGCCTAAGAGGCAGTACGTCAGCAGAGTCAATGAGCCCTTGTGTGGATTTGTAGACCCCTGAGTCGCAAAGTTATCACCATTGGGAACCGCTGTGAAAAGTAAAAAAACCAAAAGCTGAAAATGCTTAAGTGCTTGTTATGGTTAAAAATTTGTGAATTATACATTTGAATGTTTAAAGACGATAGTAAAGACAAAATTAGCTTTCATGTATCCCATTGAGGAGGTTCAACATGACCCAATAAACAACCTGCTGCCCTTGTGTTTCATTTCAGTACATGGCTGGATAGAAAGATAATAATGCCACTTTAAGCTGGGGAAAGCTTTCAGTAGTATCTGTTAATTACATATTGGCGTTTACACTTTAATCATGCTCTCTGCTCTGCTTTATTGTCACGGTTCATAGATTCTAGGCTTAATGGCATAGTCATTATAATGATTGGGTTTAATGTACCCAAGACTTTCGGTCTGAAAGCAGTAAGTTCCAGCTTTGTGTCACTGTTCAGACACTGGGGTGATGACTCACTGCTCTGAGCAAACATGCCGAACAGCAAACAATCGCAACAAACAGCTAATCATGGCTTGAATAATCATGAACAGATGCACTTGGTGTTGAATCCAGATCTAGATTTGCTGTGGAGTCACTCTGGCATCTGCAAATGTGAAGTAGCAAACCAGAAACTTATTTGTAGTTTTTATAGTGTCTTTGAGATCTGTTTTTTGCCTTTTCTGCATGGATCTTCATTATAGTTCCTCCCCCCTGCTGCTCTTTTAGCTCTGGCTATCAAGTGCTAACTTTATCGGCAAACTCTGAATATTTATTCTGTGACAAGGCCATGACTTGGGGACACTAAGCCATACATTTTAGATCAGGCTTGAATTGGTTCAGTGAATACCAATTTGATTTACTTTAGGAATATTCAGACCGGTAAGATGTTTCTTGCTGTATCAGCTGTAACGTATAGGAGTTTGGCTGTTTGTAGACCAAAGCATTTTTTGAGGATGGAGTGGGTGTCCAACAGAACCTGAAGTTATGTAGATGAAGGAAGACTGATAAAAAATTCCTTAGATATGTTTTTTTGTTGTTGTTGTTGAGTCTCTACACAGACACCTGACTTCAACAGGCCACCTGCTGGGAAAGATCCATTTTGGGGGCTTAGTCCCATTAGCAGATGTCAGGGAGGCAGTAAAAGCATCATTGCCCTAGGCAGTCCTTGAGTCCTACAAGAAACTTGACTTTTGAGAAAAGGAAGTACTCAGATGAATGTATGATGGTAGGCACTAGGCAGGGATGAAATTGCCATAGGGAACACTAGGACTTTTTCAGATAGACTCTTGTTGGCTGAATGTCCAAAAAATTTACAAAGCAAATAGGGAGGAAAAAGCTCACAGACTGGCCCATATAGGCACATTTAAGCTACAATGATGGCAGCATCTCCCTGCACAAATGAATAGAAATGTTAAGTGGAGGTGTTGTAGTATACATTTTCAGGCTCACTCTGTTTCTATGTGTAGAATTTGTCACCGTCAGGAAGCACTCGGCCGTGTGCCCTCATACCAGCTGGACGAGCTGTTATGATTGTCCTTAGCTCTGAAGTTTGAAATGGACTCAGGAAAAGTGTTGGAACAAGAGGCATGATTCACTGTAGGAAGGTGTGAACCTGAGAAATACATAAAGATCTTGTCAAAATGAAAATGTTGTGTAATTTTGTTAATTAAAGGGTTGCTTTTGCAACATTAAAACAGTTAAAAAACATTTTATTTTAAATGTGCTTCATGCATATTTTATTTAAAATAATACAGTTAAAATCAGTTGGCCTATTTTAAAGTGTTGCTTTTGCAATATTACACAATATATAAAAAATGTATAAGTAATTAAAATAACTTTTTGTTTCAACAATTTTTTTTATTTTAAATATACTTATTTTTTTTAATATAATCATATTTCATATTTATAATTATATTTACAATTATATTAATAATCATATTCATATCAAATAATATTGGTAAAATTAATATATTTAACAAGTTTGAATTGTGTGACATGGGATAGTGGGGAATTATTGTCTCAGACTGTTTGAGTATGTTTGAGTCCTTAAATGGTAAATCAAAGCTTAACAGAGAACTCGCTGTAAATTTGTGCATTGATAATTTGTATGTTCCTTGACAAACAGCCTTCCCATATTCATGCATACAGTACATCTACTGCAGCATGAGGAAAATCCTGTCAGCTACGTCCTGGCAGCCAGCACATTATACTGAGCTAAGTACTAAGTAGAGTGCAGTTGAAAAGACTGTGACAACACACCGAAGCAGTGCTGATAAAACAAGCATTTGAGTGCAGTCAGGTGGCAATCAGAGTCTTGTTTGGTGTAATTAAGAAATTTCTCTGATGAAAGCCCCTTTCTCTCTTTTTTAAACCTCTACAAACGACTGCTGGGATGCTTCCAGGGGGCCATTCTCATCACAAACAGCACATCTGTGCTGACGCTTGATGCCTGCAGATGTACCGGGAACCGCAGAGCAGCGGCCCTTGCTGCGATTGCCATTACTTGGGCCAGGAAAAAGATGTGCAATTGCCAATTACTGGGCTGGGGGGGTGGGGGGTATGCTGCACAGTGAAGGAAACAATCCCGCACACTCAAAGCAGATGTGAGGGCTGGATGGCGAATGGTGCAAAACAGCTGCTCCCCAGCACACTCTTGTCAATTTAGCCGCTAGACAATTTGAGTCACGTGTCCCTGTTTTATTAGGCCCGAATCTGAGCCGTGCATCAGCAGGTGACACATCAGGGCGAGGGAGCGGTGAATATGCCGGTGTAGAGTAGATTTTCAGGCTGTCAGAGGAATACAGTGTCAGAATAAATCAGAATTTGTTGCCAATTGAAAACACACAGCCGTGCATCCTCACATTGGTTGGACAGGGCTGTTGTGATTCTCCTCAGTTGTAAAATGGACACAGAAAAACAACATATATCCATATGTGTACCTACACTCACCCTCATGTCTTTTTAAAATTGAATGAGCTTCTTTCGTCTGTGGAACATAAAAGAAGATATTTTGGGATATTTCTGAGTGTTTTCTTGTTTTCAATACAGTGGAATACAATGGGTACCAAAACTGCTTGGTCACCAACATTCTTCAAAATGTATTCTTTTTGTGTTTTACAGAAGACAGAAAGTCATAACGATTTAAAAGCATGCATATTACTAGCATATTGGCTGTTTATTAATACTTAATAATATTGTATGACCATATTTTAGATCCTCCAACCCTACCCCATACCTGAAGTACCTTACATTACTAACTATTAATAGAAGTCTTATTAACTTAAAAATAAGGTTGATACTCATCTAAGAATCTGTCTATTTGTTGTGGGTCATCTGGGTTTTTGTTTTTCCCCAGGAGCTGCAAGGCCTCTGTCTCTTGTCTGGGTGTGGTTGCAGTAGGAGGATGAGGATTCTGTTGTGTCTGCTGTCTCTCAGGTCTCTGGCTCTGAGCTACGCATTGGGTAAGTATGATCTGATCTGATGTCTCCCATCACCTCATCTCATTCAAGATCCCATTTGCAAATATACTTAGGAGGTCTCACTCAGCCCTTCTCCCATTAGTGAAACTTCGTTACCACTCACTCTTTGTTTTTGTTTTTTCTATATTCCCTCTGCTCCAGCATTTCCTTGTTGAAACATCATTGAAATGTACGTTGTCACTTTGATGGTGTCTGGGACGTGTGGTTTTAGGCTTGTGCATCAGTGGGGGGCCACATATTCAGATTAATTATTCATTGTGTTATTTTAGATCAGTGGGCAGAAGGGATTTGATTTACTTGAGAGGTGTTTTTGACGGCTGAAGTAATCCAGGCCCCATTAAACATTGATAAAAATGTGCTTTTGTCCATAATGCTATTAACTTGGCAAATGGCACTCTATTCAAAGTTGTACTAGTCTCACAGGCATAAAATCTGGTCCACTTTGCAGCAAATTCTGGTCAGAAGCCACCATTTGACCAACATAAGAGGCCAAGAAAAATGTTTTATTTTTACATGCCATTTAGGGGAAGATTGATTTAAAATCGTTGATTCCACAAAACTAGACTGTGAAAAATCAAAAATTAAAATAACACTTCAGCAGTGTTGGAACGGAACTGCCTGCACAAAAAACATTGAAGATGCAGAAGTACCAACTACTTCACAGGTATTTGCTCTTCAGCAAATCTGCTCACTTCTTCAACTTTCTACCTACTTTTAAATCTGACTTTGTTTCCAGACGGACAGGTGCAGCCAGCCAATCAGAGTACAGATTCTGCCCAATGTTTCCTAGACCTACATCATTGTTTGCTCATTTATTTGATCAAAAATACAGCAATATTGTGAAATATTATTGCAATTTAACTTTACTGTTTTAATATATTTTAAAATGTAATTTATTGTTGAACATTCAGCAGCCATTACTCCAGTCTTTTAGTGTCATGTGATCCTTCAGAAATCAATATGTTGATTTGGTGCGTAAGAAACATTTATTATTACTGTCAATGTTGAAAACAATTTTTGTGGAAACTGTGCTGTGTTTTTTTCAGGAATCTTTCAGTTAATGGAAAGTTCAGGATTCTATATAATATATATAATAATATATATTATATAATATATAATCTTTTGTAACATTATAAATGTCTTTGTTGTCACTTATTCAATTTAATGCATCCTTACTGACTAAAAGTATTAATTTCTTTCAAAAAATCTGTAATGTGTAAGCAGCAAAACATGGACATGGAAAGGAATGAATGGTTTGAGAATATACCTAATTGTCATATTCACTGTCCTGAGGAAAATGTCTAGGTTCTGATTTATCATCACAGACATTCAGATTGAATTGGCAAGCAAAACAATTACTGTTTCTAGTCTAGTACACAGAAGTAACTACACATAGAGACTGTGAAGAGCTGCTGAGAGACTTCAGTGGAAAAGAACTTAAGTGGCAGTTTTGAGCTGTTTATCCCCATTACTGGAAGCAGCCATCACACCACTGAATTTCACTGTAATCTCAGAGCAGAAAACCTCCCGGGGAGCCGGCTCCCCTTCTCAACTCATCTCTCCTCCCCTGCCTCTCCCTTATTGCCCTAGATTCCTGTGGGTCTCACCAGAACTGCATACACACACTGATTTGCACACATACATGCATACATATACAGAACTTCAATGAACTCTAAATTACAAATTCATAAATTAAACAAAAAGTCAGCACAGACATAACTGAAAAAGTAAATTATTCATCAGAATTGTTGTCTTTGTTTAAAAATTATATTTTTGCTGGTATAAGATAATATAACTTAATTTTAGAGATATATCTTGAATTCAGTTCATTTTTCTTTAAAAAAATTCTATTTACTTATTTAATCACTAAATATCAGTAGGGAAGAAAAAATAATCTTAATTCAGTACAGTATATTCTCTGCAAACAATATTAATATCTGCAATTTACTTGAAAATGAATGTATCTTGTTTTAGGAATGTTTAGATATTTTTATTCATACTGATTCTTTTTTATAGTACTCTAATCCATCACAAATTGCATTAAAATACACAGTCTTAAATCTATAAGAAGCACCAATTTATTTGAAAATAGAAAAGCAAAATCCGAGTGGCAGTTGCACACACTGACACAAATGCACACACAGTCCTATATAATCCAAACTCATTCTTGACCCAGTTCATAATGCATTATGTGCGTTCACGGCTACCTGGAGACTTAACTGTATTCAAACTCCCCTGTTCCCCTCTGTTCTGTCAAAATATCTGAGTGCGTGCAATTATATCTGACAGCTTGTATCCTCTGCTGACTTTCCCCGGGTGGAGTACACTCCCACAATGAGTGCAAATACGCTGGAGTTGTTAGGCACGCTCGACCCCCCTGTATCTGTCTGTTTGGCACAGCACACTAGCTGTCAATGGAGGCAGTACAAAAGACCTGATCATGACAAGACTACTTGAGCTAGATAACTCTCACAGATATTTTACTTTACCCTTGAATTTCATTTAGTGTGCTATTGCCTAGTTAATCATCTGGTAACCAGAAATCTGTTGGTTCAAATCCACAAGGTCACCATGTTAAAAGGCCATGAATGCTGTTTTTGACTCCGTTCTGCCGTTTTGTGACAGTCTTTGTTGAAATAGCTGAAACAGGCAGTAATGGTGGGCGTATTTTTGTAGGTGGGGATGTGTGTGTGTCGGGTCACGACAGTGGGCCTGTGTTTGAAGAGCAGCCGTCTAGTCTGATTTACCCGGAGGGGATGCCAGAAGGCAAGGTGACCCTGAGCTGCCAGGCTCGCGCCAGCCCTGCTGCTATTTACCGGTACTCAGATCAAGTTTTTGGCACTTACACCTTATCGAACAAAACAGGACCTTTATTTACTATGACCTAACTTTAAACACAAACATTGTAAAAATATTTTTACCAAATAAATGATTTCAAATATATTATATATTTGAAATAAAAATCTTTTGTAATATTGTAAATGTCTTTATTGTTAATTTTGATCAGTTTGATGCATCCTTGCTGAATGAAAGTATTCATTTATATATATATATATATATATATATATATATGTATATTACTGACCTGACCCAAACTTTTGATTGATAAAGTAATTTTGTAAGATAATAATAATAAATGAAGCTTATTGGATTTTTTTCTAGTTAAATACATTAACTTCACTAAATTTTGTTGTATTTATGCTTAGAAAAACTCTTATTTGTCACTGTGGTATGAAAAATAAACATCAAAATATATTCTCTGAAAAGCATTAAAGATCTCCTTATTTAAAGGAGGTTAAAAATATTTTTACAGGAAAACCAGGCAAAAATATTTCTTTAAATACATTATGCATGCTGTCCCCACAAAAAGTGTGCTACATGTTTGCCTGAATTTAATAAATCATTGATTATGCACTTTTTTGAAGTTAGAATCTGTTTAAGTTAGATCTTGTATGTGATTTCTCACAGGTGGCGTGTGAATGGCACTGAAATAGCATTTGTCGAGGATTCGCACTACACACAGGTCGCAGGAAACCTTGTGATCAATAACCCTCAGAATGGGCGAGATGGTGGGTCGTACCAGTGTCTCGCCATCAACCGCTGTGGCACCATTGTTAGCCGAGTGGCTACCCTCAAATTTGGCTGTGAGTACAAACCAAACGATTTTGTTGTCCAAGTGTGAAAATTAGGCCTTTCTGCATAAAAGCAGCAGTTGCACTCTACCGCAGCTGATTAATGCTGTGTGTATTCTAGACCTCCATGATTTCCCTCCTGAGAGTAGAAGCCCTCAGACGGTCCATGAAGGTGTAGGAACCTTTCTTGCCTGTCAGCCACCAGCTCATTACCCAGGTATGATTGCACACTATCAGCTAGTTAAATATTTCACTCTGTATTCAGTTTATTTATTTCCTCAAAGGTTAATATTACATCTTCCATCCGTTTTGTACCACCAAGCTTTGTCCTACCGCTGGTTCATCAACGAGTTCCCCAACTTCATTCAGCCAGAGGGGGGCAGATGGTTTGTTTCTCAGGTGACGGGTAACTTATACCTTGCTAACGCAAGAGCCAACGACACCGGCAACTATTTCTGCTTCACCACCATTAACATGGACATCAGCACCAAGAGCATCTTCAGTAAAGCTGTCCAGCTCACTGTTTACCCCGATGGTTAGTTAGTTTCCCTCAAAAACAAGGCACAAGCTAAAGTACATGCTGCTATCAAAATAACATTTTATGCAAAAAAAATACATCTTATATTTTGTTTTTCCACAGCAAACCCAAGGAAAGCCGCTCCAAATGTCCGAGTACGTTTTCCCGCTGAGACGTATGCGTTATCGGGACAAACTGCACAGCTGGAATGCTTTGCCTATGGCAAGTAAGTCCCCCTTAGCTCCTCACTTCCCTTCAGAGATCACTGCGACATCGGTTCAACATAATCCATAACTCAGTCAGCTATAAAAATGGAACATTTTTCTCTAACGTCCTTTTGCTTGCTCTTTACTTTCCTCCCTAAGTCCCATTCCTAAAATCCGCTGGAGGAAGGTGGATGGGATTTTACCACCTAAGGTCGGAGCAAGTGCAGAGGGACCCACACTGATCATTCCCGAACTGAATTTTGATGATGAGGGCATGTATGAGTGTGAGGTTTACAACTCAGAGGGCCGTGAGACACATCAGGGACGTGTCTCTGTGCAAGGTAGGCATAACGTCAGCACTAGAATATTTTCTACAAGATTTTCCTCGTTACCTTTGGTAGAAGTTTGATGTAACATAAAACTTTGTGTTGTTATTGTTAACTAAAATTATTAAAAATGATTAATTAGAATAATTAAAATAAAATAAAATATACAATATAAATGATATTTGAAAATTTATATAAATATTACAAATAGACTAAAAATCTAAAAATTTAAATGAAAATGAAATGTTAACTAAAATAAGTTTAAATACTAAAACAAAACAGAAATAAAAATGAATTAAAATTATATACTGCGTGTGAATGTGTGTGTGTGTGTGTGTATATATATATATATATATATATATGTACACACACACACTAATAAAAATGACAAAAACACATGAAATTCAATAAGAAAATAAATTTAAAACTGAATTTATTTAAATAAAAGATGATTCTTTATATTACTAAAAACTATAGTAGTATATAAATAATACTTAAGTAATAATGGTGTATAAGCAATTAAATGAATACCCATCAATCCACTTGAGAAAAGTACAAATCTGTGGGTTTGTATGTGTTCTCGCTTCCCAGCCCAGCCTGAGTGGCTTCAGGTCATGAGTGACTCTGAGGTGGAAATCAGTTCGGAGCTGCAGTGGAGCTGTGCTGCTGCGGGCAAACCAAGACCCACCATTCGCTGGCTCCGTAACGGACAGCCCCTCACCACACAGGTCAGCCATATGCGCGCACACACACAACTGGAGCTGGATTGTCATCTGACAATGTGTGTTATCAGAAATGAACAGGACCTCTAGCTGTCAAGACTCAGACTGATATATGCTAACTCATTTTTAGAAAACGCTTCATGTCTTAGAGGCAGTGAGATGTGACAGTGAATAACCTGCTCATTTTTTCAGCTGGAGGTAGATTGACAAGAGAAATGTTGTGTGGCCCTCTGCTGGCGTTAATGAGCATGTGCATCATGTCTCTTACACTTACCTGTGTGCAGGACCGAGTGGAAGTGAATAACGGGCGACTGAGGATCAGTAACCTCGCCTTGGAGGATTCTGGGATGTATCAGTGTGTGGCCGAAAACAAACATGGCACCGTTTACTCAAACGCTGAGCTCAGAGTTCAAGGTGCGCACAAGTGAATCTCAACATGAAAGCAAATCAGAATACAACTGAATAAACATTGACATGTTTCTCTTGTTATCTACCTTAATGCACTTCAGATCCCCTTCTGCCCACCCAGTCATGCCTGAACCCCGATTATAGTATGATCTGTGTTTAAATCCTCTCTGTGTGGTTCCCCATCTCCCTTCCTCCCCGTCCTGTCGCCCTATTTCAGTCCAGGCTCCAGACTTCAGGTTAAATCCAGTGCGCAGGCTTGTTCCTGCTGCCCGTGGCGGACAGGTGAAAATGGAGTGTAAACCTCGGGCGGCTCCTAAACCCACTCTCTTCTGGAGCCGTGGCACAGAGCTACTGACCAATAGTACCAGGTAATCCAGTAATGAAGTGTTTCAAAGGCTTTAACTAAATATGTGTTATTATTGACAGAGAAATGGCCTTATGAGCTGTTTGTAGATGCTTTGAGTACAATGATCTCGAAAAGATGAATTTTCTCCAGGATAACAGTCACTCCAGATGGGGTTCTGTGGATCTACAATATCAGTCGTGCCGATGAGGGAAAGTACACCTGCTTTGCAGAAAACTACCTTGGCAAAGCCAACAGTACAGGACACCTGTCTGTCAGAGGTTAAAAAAAAACTCATTTTTTGTTTATCTAGTTTAAAGGTCTCAGGTTATCTGTTTGGCACTAAATATTGTTGCAGCTGTGAGTGTTTACATGGATAGTTTTTTCTAAGATCACGTAAAACCCATAAACACTGTTTCTTTATCGGGAAATGTCACTAACGGCTAAGCAAAATCTGGACTTTTCTCGACACACACATAGACTTTTTAGCCAAGTTTGCTTTGGATGTAAACACCTTTATCAGCTCCCATTCTGCATGTTCATTGTGCACATATCTTCTGTTATGTCTCGATTTCAAGCCTGAGTGTATTTTTAGCTTATTGATCTGCGTGTAAACCTTTAAAATACTAATGTGGGTGCAGATGATTTCAGTGTATAAAGTTATGTTTTTCACCCTGTTCTCTCAAACAGATGCCACAAAAATCACATTAGCACCCTCTAATGCTGACATCAATCAGGGTGAAAATGCCACTCTGCAGTGCCATGCGTCACATGACCCTACTATGGATCTCACCTTCACCTGGTCCCTCAATGGAGTTCTGCTGGACCTAGAGGAACCAAATGGACACTATCGACGTATGGAGGGGGTGAGCACTTGACGTGAAAGGGTGTTTAAAAACTGTAAACGTCAGCATATTAACTCTTAAATAACTCTTAATTAAGATTTTTTTTAAAAAAATGTTTTTTAAAAAAGTCACCAAGGCTGTTTTAATTTGATCAAAAATACAGTAAAAATGGTAATATTGTGAAGTATTATTACAATTTAGAATAATTGTTTTTATTGTAATATATTTTAAATGTATTTTATTATTGTCATGGGGAAAAAAACAGAATTTTCAGCAGTCATTACCTTAACAAGATCCTTCGGAAATCCTTCTAATATTCTGATTTAGTGCTCAAAAAACATGTCCAATTAGATTTTTTTTTTTTTGGGTGAATTTGATTTTTGATGAATAGAACGTTCAAAAGAACAGCATTTATTTTATATATGACATTTCTAAGCAATTAGACTTGTGAGTTTTGCCTGGCAGATGATAAAATGACAAAAAATCCCATAAACCTGCATTGCAAGGACCAAAGCTATATCTAGGGAAGATCATAGAGATTCGACACGTTGCTATGCCATTGCAACAGCTTATCAACATGCTAAAAACAACTTAGAGCATAGAGAATCCCTGACAACCACCTACAATACCCTAGCAAATACCACCACTTACACTTTCTTTAATAAAATGTGAAAATCTAGTAATGTTCTTAATATTTAAAATTAGCAAGATTAGTAAAACCATTTGGATTTGTATTCCAATAGCAGCAGACTCCTCACACATGCTGAGATTAGCTTTAATAGGATTCACTTCAAAGTAAATGCCTTTTAGACATATTATATTGTCAATTTTAAAATCCCAAATTCAAAACCTCTCCAGATTAAGCATGTAATGAAAAGCATGATAATGCTCCAATGAAGTTGAAGTGGGCTAATACTTCTTTCTAACACAGTTTACTTTTCTTTTCGCTGTCATTTTATGTAGAAAGAGACGATTGGTGACTTGTTGATAGTGAACGGACAGCTCAGTCACGCTGGCACATACACTTGCATGGCCCAGACGGTGGTGGACAGCGCAGTGGCCTCGGCCAAGCTGGTTGTGAGGGGTAAGGGCTTCCAGTTGGCCAAGCAGTGATAGAGACCTTATTAAAGCTCATTTCAGCAGCCTTTAGCCTCTGGCTGTTCCACAGCCCTGCTCTTGTGTTTTACCTCAGCTTAATCGTTTTTGCCCAGACAACCCTCAGCCCTCAGCCCTCAGCCCTGTGAGAATGAATGAAATGTAGAGTCATGAAACATAAATTTAGCAGATCTGCATCCTTGGGGTTTGGTTCCCATATGCCTGTTTGGTACAGATGTTGTAAAGAAAGCAGCCCCAACTAAACTGCTTTAATAACATTTTTTTGTTTTTTTTTGCTGTGTGTGCGTGAATATAAATATATGAAAAAATGTGAATTTAAGAAAAAAAAATGTTGCACATTCTCTGGTAAAGCTAAATGTTTCTTTCTTTACAGGCCCACCAGGACCTCCTGGAGGTTTAGTGGTGACTAGTGTCAATGACACATCTGTTGAGCTGAGATGGAGCCGTGGATATGACAACCACAGTCCCATTGGCAAGTATGTCATCCTGGGCCGATCCTCACAGACTCACGACTGGAAGAGGATGAGAACGGGTGAGGTTATGGGTCATTTTACTGCATAATGATAGAATTAACATTTTTGCATAAATATTGTTACAAATATGCTTATAATGAGTGTAAGTGTTTTTTTTAATTATTATTATTGCAGGGGTTTCTCTAATGTTTTTGAACTTCTCTGTTCATAACCCTGAACCAGTCCCCCATTTGCACAAAGCATTGTGAATGAAACATTTAAATCAGCCTTCCCACATTGTCAATCAACTTTGCAGTCTTGCGTTGTCAGCATGAGCATTTTATATACTGGAATATTTTTGATTATTTACAATATATTATAATAAATGTCATTTTTAATGTCTAATATGTACAACCCAAATTCCCGAAATGTTGGGACGTTTTTTAAATTTGAATAAAATGAAAACTAAAAGAATTTCAAATCACATGAGCCAATATTCCCAATAGAACATAGATAACATAACAAATGTTTAAACTGAGAAATTTTACAATTTTACGCACAAAATGAGCTCATTTCAAATTTGATGCCTGCTACAGGTCTCAAAATAGTTGGGACGGGGGCATGTTTACCATGGTGTAGCATCTCCTCTTCTTTTCAAAACAGTTTGAAGACGTCTGGGCATCGAAGTTATGAGTTTTTGGAGTTTTGTTGTTGGAATTTGGTCCCATTCTTGCCTGATATAGGTTTCCAGCTGCTGAAGAGTTCTTTCGTTTAATGATCCGCCAAATGTTCTCTGTAGGTGAAAGATCTGGACTGCAGGCAGGCCAATTTAGCACCTGGACTCTTCTACTACAAATCCATGCTGTTGCAATAGCTGCAGTATTTGGTTTTGCATTGTCCTGCTGAAATACACAAGGCCTTCCCTGAAAAAGACGTCGTCTGGAGGGGAGCATATGTTGCTCTAAATACTTTATATACCTTTCAGCATTCATAGTGCCTTCCAAAACATGCAAGCTGCCCATACCGTATGCACTTATTCACCCGTCATACCATCAGAGATGCTGATTTTTGAACTGAACGCTGATGACACACTGGAAGGTCTCCCTCCTCTTTAGCCCGGAGGACACGGCGTCTGTGATTTCCAACAAGAATGTCAAATTTGGACTCGTTTGACCATAGAACACTTTTCCACTTTGAAACAGTCCATTTTAAATGAGCTTTGGGACACGACGGCACTTCTGGACCATGTTCACATATGGTTTGCTTTTTGCATGATAGAGCTTTAGTTGGCATTTGCAGATGGCACGGCAGATTGTGTTTACCAACAGTGGTTTCTGGAAGTATTCCTGGGCCCATTTAGTAATGTCAATGACAGAATCATGCCGATAGGTGATGCAGTGTCGTCTGAGGGCCCGAAGACCATGGGAATCCAACAAAGGTCTTCGACCTTGTCTCTTACGCACAGAGTTTTCTCCAGTTTCTCTGGTACTTTTGATGATGTTATGCACTGTAGATGATGAGATTTGCAAAGCCTTTGCAATTTGATGTTGAGGAACATTGTTTTTAAAGTATTCCACAATCTTTTTACACTCTTTCACAGATTGGAGAGCCTCTGCCCATCTTTACTTCTGAGAGACTCTGCCTCTCTAAGACATCCCTTTTATAGCTAATCATGTTACAGACCTGATGTCAATTAACTTAATTAGTTGCTAGATGTTCTCCCAGCTGAATCTTTTCAAAATTTCTTGCTTTTTCAGCCCTTTGTTGCCCCCGTGCCAACTTTTTTGAGACCTGTAGCAGGCATCAAATTTGAAATGAGCTCATTTAGTGGATAAAAGTGTAAAATTTCTCAGTTTAAACATCTATGTTCTATTGTGAATAAAATATTGGCTCATGTGATTTGAAAGTCTTATAGTTTTCATTTTATTCAAATTTAAAAAATGTCCCAACATTATATATATACTTATGATAATTTTGTTTTTGGTACCTTGATATTTTTTCTAATTTTTCTTATCCATTTTTTCTTTAGTCATGGTTGCATCCATATTGCTTAAAAATGTAAATATTTAATTTGTTTGTTTATTTTTTTGTTATAGCTTGAGAAATCTATTTGTATTAGAGCATCATGCATTATGTTATGATTGTTTTCTTATGTTATGATTGTTTGCTTATGGTTCCGCCAGACCCTGCAAACATAGAAGGAAATGCTGAGTCAGCACGTGTGATAGATCTTCGACCCTGGATGGATTATGAATTCCAGGTCATTGCCAGCAACATTTTGGGTAGTGGAGAACCAAGCATGCCCTCCCAGCCTGTCCGAACCAAACAAGCAGGTCAGAATAATTACAAATTTGTCAGTGTTGAACAAAAATTAAAATATGAAATATTATTATAAATATAATACATATTAAAAACAATTGATATAAAATCTAAGTTTGGTTCCACACAAGAAATGTTTGGTAGATAGGGTATTTTTTCCACTATATAAGTGGGTTATTGTTTTGTAATTTTTGATTATTATTTTGTTATTTATCATTCAGCACCCACTGTGGCTCCCAGTGGACTTGGTGGAGGTGGAGGAAACCGTAATGAACTTATAATTACATGGACTGTAAGTGCCATGGACCTCTATTGCTCTGATTTCGTATTAGATTTGCCTTATTCTTTTTAATCAGTATGTAGAGTTGCTAACAGATGGTCAATCAATGTGTCTTTATTACTCAACCCTTACCTTCTGTTCCATAATGAGACAAAAACGTTTTCTACCGATATGAATTGCAGCCCATGGCCAGGGAGTATCAGAATGGAGATGGCTTTGGTTATATCCTGGCATTCAGAAAGCAAGGCATGCCAACATGGATGGTGGTGAGGGTGCCACACGTGGAGTCATCACGATATGTCTACAGTAATGAGAGTCTGTCAGCCTACTGCCCTTTTGAGGTCAGAATCAAGGCCTACAACAAGAAAGGAGAAGGTCCCTTCAGCCAGATTGCTGTGGTACATTCTGCAGAAGAGGGTGAGAAACATTAGGAAGGATAATCATTTTCATTATATTCTGATTAGACTTTGCTTAACCATTGGAGACAGTGGAGAAACTCCAAAACAGCAGACAGTGGAGAAACTCCTCATTGAAAAGAAACTGATTTTCCTCTATCATTTGAGACAAGAGAGCTTATTATACTGTGTGAGTTTGTTGTTCTATGGAAGCATAATCTAATTTTCAAAAGTCAAAATTTCCTCCCAAAAAACATATTGAAACAAACTGCAATAATGTCTCATCCCGTTTATATTAAGACACAAAACCACTCATATTTACATATCAAAGATCCCTATTTAGAAGTAACAACACAAGAAGCAATAATAACTGTAAAATGAGAAAATAAATTAAACTGCTCTGTATATCCTTTACGAGGATCCCAAGTTTATTTTAACAAGGTCTTTAATCACATCTCAGCTTAACTGTGGGGCACATTTCAGGACAGATAATTTTGTTGCACGTGTCAGAGTATAATGCTGGCTTTAAAAAGAGGCTGTTAATGAATGAACTGACAGTGTAAACTGTATCATAACTAACATCAAACGTGCAACTCGTGTAATTGCAGCAATGTGCACGTGAAGAGTGTGTTTACAGAATTCAAAGAGTCAGAGATAAAACAAAAACTTATGACTTTTTATTTGACATCCAAATGTTGCCAGCCTTATAAAATGAAATAAAAAGATTAAATGATGCATGATAACTGATAGATGTATAACATGATGTTTTCCGGCCTTCCTTAGAACCTACCGTATCCCCAAGAAGGATTAATGCCACGGCTCTGACAGCTTTTGAGATTCAGGTGTCCTGGGACCCCATTCAACATCTGAACATTAATGGAGTTCTTCGGGGTTATGAGGTCAGGCCCATTCTTCTTTTAATATCTGTAGCATCTCTTTTTATATTTCTATGTGGATTGTTAAACATAAATGGCATGACAGAGTTGATGGTTGTTTTGTTGACCATTGTGGGTCATTGTTGGCCATTGAGGTGGCACATCAGGATATGAGCTTTGCCCCATTGATCGACTAATAGAGGTGCTGTTATCTCATTAGCTCCTTTTTATGAACAGCATATCTAGATCAGATCAAGGAACATGAAACGCATTATTTAGATAAGGCGCCTCCCTTTGGATAAAACAATGCTTTGAAATCCACTGGTATCAAAGGGTATTTTCTGCAGATTGTATTTAATTAAATATGATAATATAATTGTCTTTTAGAAGCAAAATAAGACTTCATTATTTTTTTACCCACTTTAATTTTAATTTCTCAATACGGACTTCACATTCAGGTTGTTTTCAGTGTGATCAAGCTTGTCACAGGTTTGAGACAGTCCTCTTGCTCTGGTTACAGATTCGTTATTGGCGACAACATGAACGTGAGGCAGCTGCGGACCGAGTGAGAACAGCAGGGCTGGAGAACACGGCACGAGTCACGGGTCTGAGGCCTAACACTCTCTATCACGTCACTGTATTGGCCTACAACAGTGCAGGCACTGGCCCACCCTCCCCAAGAACCACTGTCGTCACCAAGAAACCTCGTAAGACCTCATTTTTGGGCTCAGGGAGTACTGGTACCTTAGCTAAAATGTGATTTACATGAGTAGAACAAGCTACCTGAGATTCTAAAATATTTTTTCTACAAATCTTAACCCAAACTTCTACTCCAAACTACCTAGCTGGCACATGACCAAACTTTAAAGGTGACATATCATGAAAATCAGCGTGTTTCTGCTTCCACTCAAAATGGGCATTTTCAAAATGATAATTATAAATGGTCTGTGTGAAACTTTACAGACACATTCTGGGGACATCTGAGACTTGTATTACATATTAGGTCTCCTTTAATGTTAAAAGGTGATTGAAAGAATTTCAGTTGAATTCATGTTGAAAGAATGTTTAATGTAAAACGGTTAACAAAAAACATAAATGGATGCTGTACAATGAATATCTACATTGATTCAATTTGCAAAATTAAAACAAAACCCAACAGTGATTTAACCATGATCCATGACATTGATACACCTATTAAAAAATAGTGAAATGTCGGCTGGGTACTCTTTAAATCAGAGGGCAGTGTTTGGTTGATAAGAATGTTGTTCCAAGAAACAACAAAGGCTGATTTATGTCCAGCTTGCGTAAGCTGGTAGCCTAAGGGTGCTAGAGTTGAGAGAAATAAAGGATCTTGCATCACATCACGTTGTCGTGATATTTTGAGCTTTCCTTACAAAACCTTTCTTTCTGTAAGTTGCTTTTGGTAAAGACTGTCAAAAAAAATCTCGGTCAACCATCTTTGCTGTTGACTTAAAACCACCTATATTTATTTTCATTCTCCTTCATGGAGAAAATAAACTGTCACTTGATCTCTAGAAATAGGTTAACCTACTTATGAAGATTACTGTTACAATAATAGAAATGTAATAAGTTTAATTTTGCCACTAAAGATAACTAGAACAATCTGTTACA
Organism: Tor tambroides; assembly: GCA_021397915.2. Lineage (NCBI taxonomy): Eukaryota > Metazoa > Chordata > Actinopteri > Cypriniformes > Cyprinidae > Tor > Tor tambroides. The sequence continues at coordinate 109,710 of JAFVLL020033518.1, read as the reverse complement.
TCCATAACAGTTCAAATGTCCCGAACAGTCCTTCATACACTTCATACAAACTTGACATTTGCAATTCCTGTCTTTGTCACTGAGAATGGTGTGAAAGCTTTGTGGACTTACTTTTGCTTGTATCTTCGATTCTAGCCCCCAACCGTCCTCCAGGTAACGTCTCATGGAAGGCTGTTGGTTCTTGGGTTACTGTGAGGTGGGATCATGTTAAATCCATGGACAATGAGTCTGCCGTTCTGGGTTACAAAGTGAGTGACACACGCTGCCACCCAACACTACAGCTATCTCTTAGGATGTGTGTTTGTGTTGGGTCATCTCTCTCCATCTGTATGTCATCAGAATATTTGTTCAGATTCAGTCATTTCAGTCAAAGGCTCCTGTCATATCATTTCATAGCTCTGAGGTAAGAATTTAATAAATGGGCGGCCTAATGTCACATGAGAAGAGAACATGTGTCGTCCCTTATAATGACCCTATTGAGCCCGTTAGCAGTGAATCAACATGTTAACCAGTTGTGTATGTCATATCTGATCTGCTATAGGATTAAGGTCATCTTTTGTCAAGATGGTGTGTACTGTATAACAAATCTCAACTGCTTGATTGCTTGTATTGTCAAAAAATGTCAAGTATATTTTTGTACAGCGCAAAAACCACTTAATGCGAATATAAGCCATGAAGATATTAAGATCAACATCATGCTTTTCTTTGAAGCTGCTTTGAAACTTTGTATTGTGAAAGCCAAGTGCTATACAAATAAAATTGACTTGAAATGCTACACATCTTGAGAATTCACAAAACTGATTCTCTATTATTTGTTTAGGTCCTTTACAAGCATGAAGGGCAGTCTTCCTTGAAGATACTGGAGAAAAGCAAGAACTCCATCACTCTGCCGTTACCCAAGGACAATGGTTATGTGGTTCTGGAAATCCGCTCTTGGGGAGATGGAGGAGATGGAGCAGCCCATGAGGCAATAGTGTCTCAAGATTCAGGTATGTGAGACTAAAAGTAGCTAGGAGTACTGGTTTTAGTAAACTAACTGAAAAACTAGTGTTTAAGTTCATAATGATGTCTCTGAAAGTCTGTGTGTTTGATCCACAGGCACTGGAATGATGGTCCAGAACAGTTCTGGCACTTCTGGGTCCCTCTGCACATCTGGTCTGCTGTTCACTGCACTCGTTCTCATTGGCTCGTCTGGACTGTGATGTTAGCCAGTGATGAGAATTGAGCAGGTTTTCCTCAGAGGGGACAGGGCTGTGGGTTGGGGGTTTTTTGATGAGGGATGTTGGAATGGTTGCGTGGGGTGTAAAGTTTTAGAAGTGTGAGGAGTGGAAGGTTCTTTTGTATAAAAAGGCTTTTTTACAAGGATGACTGGACAGAGAGAGAGTCGTTGTGGGAGACTTGTTTGATTGTTATCATTTTAGACGCTTGCCTTAGACGCTCGGAAACTTGAGCGGTGATCATGTCAGCATTTGGTTGTAGTTTCTAAAATTCAGCAACAGCTCTGACTTGTTGATTTCGTCATGGATGTATTGGTGACATTTCCATAATGGATGAAACAAAACTTTTTTTAATACTTTGTTGCTACTTCATGGCAGCATGTGGACTGCAAAATGATCCAAATGAATGTTTACCTTTTTTATTTGATCTTTGTTTTTTTGTGTGTCAATGTCATTAGAAGCAGGAGTGGATCAGGATTTTTATTAACAGGGTTTTGTATCTGTGTTGAATGATTGTAGCATTCTGCCTCCCTCAGTGTTCTAGTTTTTAAAGCTGAAAGGTCTCACGAAAGCAATGGTACAACAGAACCTGATTTCTCGTGTGGTTGTTAAAGTGGGCTTGGCTTGCCAAAGTTATCACTCTGTTATCTCATTGTTATTACTTCGCCTTTTTCCTCAAGGATTACATAAAATTGACGTCCATGGGTTGTTAATTTCTTTCTTGGCACATTGCAAGAGCGAGACACTGAACATTGAACAATACTGAAGATAACATTCGTGGACAAACAAGTTAATTATTATCCTATAATATTGTTATATTATTATCCTATACCATTTATTATAAGGTATTGCTTTCTTCCAAGGTCCTGGGCTTGTATGGCTCGATCTTTGGAGACTGTCCCTAATGGTGGACACCTTACCATACTTTAAGTGACAACGTCCATTTGGCTAAAAGAATTAGGAGACATGTTTTGGTTGGCTAGCATACTCAAAACTAGCCCAGTAGCGTTTTGAGGGGGGTCCCCCATTAAAAATAGTTTCCGGGGTGTAAAATACACGTTTTTTGATGAGGTTTCCCTGGTAAAATTTGCATTGCAGGGGCTAAATATCACGTTATTGGGGTGGCCTTAACCTGCGGACATGAAAAACAACCCACGGCAGCGGTATTAAAGTAGCCTAATTCCGCAGGAAAACCGCAGACTTGCCAACACTGATTGTGACGGTCTTAGTGACGATTCTGCCCGGTCCAAAATCCAGCTCAACCTAAACCTGCCATTTGTTGTTTAAAAACATATATAGATTTTTTAAAAAACTGTTATGTTTTCCTTTTTATTTGATCTTTTTATTTATTAATGAGGACAAAACTAAAGATTTCAGAGATCCTCTGCTGTGCTTTTTAGATATGTCTTTCAATACTATGGCATCAACTACTGAAGTGCAAACTGAAACTGTAATGAAATCATTTTGATGTGCACAATGCGTCAAATTTCTGTCTGAAGCTTGAACTTTCAGATCAAAAAGGTACAATGAAACTGTTTGAATGTTGTATATATTCTTTCTTTCCTTCTCCCTGCATTGATTTTCATTAGTGCCTGTTCAATGGGATGATTTCCTTAGAATTAATCTTTTTTTTTTTTTCTATTTAATGTATTTAATTTTCTATTTAACACAGTGTTCATCAAGTTCTTACTGTAAATGTAGTCATTTCTTCATGCGAGGGGTGCTTGATTGTTTCAGCTCCTTCATTTAGCTTTTTACATCTTCTCTAACACCTTGTTGATCATTTATATCAAGCAATTTCATATTGTGTCCATTAACTGTAAATTACAAATCATGATCATTTAAAACAGTTTTAGCCAAAAACACATAACAGCATCATCAGTAGCTCTAGTCCCACACCCTGGTAGCAGTCGAGTAAATGTTACACTTTTCAAATGTAGAAGCACTCAAGTCATGTTAGGACTACAAAACCAAAACTATAGTGTCCTCTTGTCCTTGTTTTGTACTTCTCTTTCAAGTGATTTTAAGTGCATTATGAGTGCACTATGTATATTTTCACAGCTTTCTTTTCTCTTATCATTTAATTCAGAAATCATTCTGCTGTGTTTCACGTTGTGTAGTTTGCCCTCTTGTGTTCAGTCAGGGCTTTGTCAGTCACAACTCAACATTCATAGCCGCTAACAACTTTCCAAAGTGGCTGCATTTACGCTTGCAGGAGTCGAATGGCACGCTAGTAGTTTCACTCTGAAGGTCGCTCAGGTTGTGATGTCAAGTTGTCTCTTCGAACTACTATGTACCCCAGTTGTTGTCAAGGTTGCGCCTGTCCACTGTGGACTGAATGTGAATAATGCAGCACTTGTAAATATTCTTCAATAAAAAACATTTTGACTGTATTTGAAGATACTATGTTCAGTTTTTAGCAATTAGCATAATGCACACATTCATACAGATGTGCACGATTGGCTTAGATGCACCATGTATTTATGCATATGGAATATATAAGGTGGCGCAATGCCATGAGATGTTAACAAAAACTTCCATGTATTTATATTGACATGCACAGATTGATACAGGTCTGTGCATACACTATCAAGCTTACATGCCTAATATTAAAAAAAAATGTCTGTTTTAATAGAAGAAAAAAACCTGTTCCCATTTGAATATTTGCATGTTACAATTGAGGTTAGATCATGTGTCACAACAATCTAAAAGATAATCCCACTTTACCGTAACTTGCTAGTTATATGACTCCTTATTAATTTTATTGCCCAATTCTTGTGAAGTTAGCACTTATCACCTGTACTTTGGAACTATTAATAATGTATAAGTATCCATGATCATGAACAGGTTTTCACCAAACTGGCCATTCTGAGTGCAGCTGACAGGTAAAGAGAGCAGCTTCTGTTTCATTCATTTCTTTGTTACTAATGTTTCTATGCACACGTTACTTTTCATTTTTCAACCATTTCTATTATAGAAAGGATTTGACTATGGCAAAACTTGCAAAGACGTACTGGTGAAATTTCTAATGCATTATTTGTTTTGTTTTCCAGCTCTGTTTATGAAGAATACAGGTTTGGACCAAGACCAAAATGACTAAATTAACACTTTTAGCAGGTATTTTTCATATATATTTAATTACATTTTTAAATATATTTATCAAATATAAATGATATTTTAATATTTATGCATAACCATGTTGTCTTTTCTGTAGCACTGGGCATCTTGCTTACAGTGCAGATGGGTAAGCACCTTCAATAACTTTGCATTACCCTAAATAATATGTCAAATATATAGTCTATATAATATATGCATCAACATTCATAATAACTATTACTAGATAATGAGTAAAGAATATATGCAATATATCTGAATTTCTGATGTAGTGGCTTCTACAAAGCTGGTGTGCTACATGACCAACTGGTCCCAGTACAGACCCGGCAATGGCAAGTTCCTGCCAGATGACGTTGATCCGTTCCTCTGCACACATGTGATTTATGCTCTGGCAACCATCAGCTATGATAATCAAATCACTCCTGTTGAATCAAATGACCATGTGCTGTACAAGTCTCTGAATGACCTGAAAAAAGTGTAAGCAAAACCTGTATCTATAGCAATACAATCATCACAGTGTGATAAACATGATTAATTACACAATTTAAGTCAAAGTGTTTTGGTAATGCACTTTTTTTTACATTGATTGAAAAATTTGACTCATTGATTTTTCTTATTACTTCATTTATTTTATTTATTTATTTATTTTAATAGAAATCCTGCATTGAAGACCTTGCTGTCTGTTGGAGGAATGGTCAATGGCGTCAGTCCGTAAGTGAAACACAGTATCACACTATAATATGAAAAACATACACAAAATAATTTTTAATACCAATACATTTTTTTTAATAAACTCTCAGTTAAATTAGTCCCTAACTGCAAACACATTAAACAGGATTTACTGAATCATCTATCTTATGTACTGTATGTCTTAATTTGCAACTTTGCAGATACATCAATGTGGTGTCAACTCCAGAGAACCGCAAGGCTTTCATCCAGTCTGCATTGCAGTACCTGCGTCTCCATGAATTTGATGGTATGGACATTGACTGGCTGTACCCAGGTCACAATGGAAGCCCACCAGAGGACAAGCAGAGGTTTACTACATTCCTGAAGGTGAGCAGACTAGAGGGTTAAAATCAAGCATGTTTATTTCCATTAAAACATGACTTTGGGTCTGATTATGTTTCTATGGTATGAAAATTCTCTCTTAGGAACTGAGAGAAGCTGTTGAACAGGAGGCCATAGACACAAAGAAAACTCCTCTGATCGTCTCCAGCAAAGTTTCCAGCATCAAGTCCACTATTGAGCGTGCTTATGAGGTTGCTGAAATTTCAGGGTAAGTTTGCTGAGTTTTAATCAAGCTGCAGTTACATGTGTGCCTATGAAATTTTTTCACTTTCTCCTTCTTTCTGTCATTATAGTCTGTTGGATTTCTTGAACCTTTTGTCTTTTGACTACCATGGACACTGGGACCCTGTGACAGGGCACAACAGCCCACTTTTCCGCAGCTCCCTCGACACTGGAAACATCCTTCACCATAATATCGTAAGATCCAAACCCTTAAATTCAAAATGCATCAATTCGAAGTGTCATTTGTAAGATCCCTTAGCACGTTCTTGGCTCTCTTCTGCAGAACTCATCTGTGGATGTCTGGTTGGGCAGTGGAGCCCACGCTGACAAGCTGCTTCTTGGCTTCCCCACATACGGACGCACATTCTTGCTCTCCACTTCGCAAACAGGTCTCGGGGCCCCAGCCAATGGCCCTGCTGACGCCGGCCCCTACACACGCGAAGCAGGCTTCTGGTCCTATTATGAGGTTTTAACACTATTTTTACATTTGTTCTAAAACAAGTGCTCTCAATTGGTTTTTGCTTTAAAAACTAGGTCACACGTTAGACCTCAAGGCACGGAATTTGTATCCTAAAAGTTGTGTGTAACATTTGATATATAATATTTTACGTTTATGTATAAATTATAATTTACTACATATAATAGTACATTTCAAAATGTAAGGGGTTTCAAACTGCATTAAGTAAATGACTACTATCAAGGTTCAATGTTTATAATGCAACAGTTAGTGACTCTTTAATGACTCAGCCACTAGGTGGCGACAAGTAACCATTTTTATGAGTGAATCATTGAATGATTCATTCAAATGATTCGCTTAAAAACACTGATTCATTCTGGCACAAAACAAGTGAGTTATTGGATCATTCGCTCAACCGATTCACTCAGGAATACAATTACATTGTTGGTCAGAGATCGCAGTTTGTTTTTTCGTAACTACTTTAATACAAATGACAAATGTAACAATATGATGAGTGTTTGGATTCTAAATTTGTCTTAAACATTTTATGTTCTCAGAAGCCAGTTATTTACCACACAAAACACACATAATCTATGTAAACTTTGGGTGGTGAAATTTGATGATTGTTTTTGGTTCTCAGATTTGCCCCATGGAATCAAGTGTCACTGTTGAATGGATCGATGAGCAGCAGGTGCCCTATGCAGTTCAAGGAAGGGCTTGGGTCGGATTTGACAACCGTGAAAGTTTTGCTGCTAAGGTAAATCAGCTGCTGGTTTCCAGAATGCAACAAGATGTTTAACGAGCTTCTGACAAACCTTTCCTAATGTTTGCTTTCACAGGTGCAGTGGCTCAACTCCTTAAACTTGGGAGGAGCATCAGTGTGGACCTTAGATTTCGACGATTTTGCTGGCCGTTTTTGTTACAGCGGATCTTATCCTCTTGTCAACCATTTGCGCAACGCACTAGGTAAACCCTTAGCGATTATAATGCAGAAAAAGACCAGAAAATTGATTCCATCTTCTATTATATGTGACGCTGAAACTCTATTCACAGGTTTCCCACCCAAGCCCACCACTACGCCACGTCCCACCACGACCGCTGACCCCATCGCCTCTTTCTGTGTTGGCAAACCAGATGGGCTGTACCCCAACGCTGCTGATGAAACCACTTACTTCCAGTGCTTCCGTGGAAACACATATCTGCATAAATGCCAGCCTGGTCTGGTCTATGTTGATGCTTGCAAATGTTGTGATTGGCCTTGAGTGCAAGTTCAGATCCACTCCTCCTGTTCAATACAGCTGTCCAGTCATTTACTGTTGTGATTTATTACCTCTGCTTCCAAATATCCAAGCTCATCATTTTAAAAAAAAAATAATAAAGAAGTCACTGACATTTGTATTTTATGCATAACAAAATGGAGTTGTGTCTTTGTAAAATGCTGGTCATATTTTGGTCTCACATTTTGTTAATCTAAAATCATAATATCCTGTTCGGTATAGTCTAGTGTTCTCTTTTTTTGTGCAGCAAAACAGTATCCTCTCTTTTCATTAAATTTTTAATAAAAATATTTATAGCACTCTGACTTAACACCTCTTCCTTAAATTGATCAAATGAAATAAAGATAGTGACACACCTTATGTATGGCTAGCTTTATGAAACTGTAAATTTCACACGTAGTAAAGGATTCTTATAAACTTGACAGATATGAAGAAGAGAAGTGCCATCATTAAACATGTCATATTATGTACACCACCCATCTACATACAGTATAGTGTCTACCATCAACTCCAAGAAATATAATATACAGTAAACTGAGTATCCTTCTCAAGTATATAAGGTCCTGTTGTGCCCTCTGGTGCAATTCTGCTTGCCAGAGTAACTTGAAGAGTATAGTTATAAAATTAGGCTACAAATTAGCCTCCCACATAATAAAGACTTAATGTTCTGATAATGTTACACAAGCATAGGGACCTAGATTTTTTTATTCTTATATTACATCCGAGCTGATAAACTACCGGCAGATATCTGGGACACCTGATTTGGCACAAGATTAGATAGATTTTTTTTTCATCGTAAATTTATATGTGGTGTACACAAATAGTTATTAAACAAGTAGTTTAATAAAGAATATGCAGTTTATTATTGAAGATACACATTTATAGTTAGTTATACATGTAAGGTTAAATGTAATATTACCGTTTATTGAAATAAACGTAATCAATGAACTTACACTACCATTTTGAAAGTCTCTTATATGCTCACCAGGGCTGCATTTCAATGGAATTCAATTCAAGTTTATTTGTATAGTGCTTTTCACAATGCAAATCGTTGCAAAGCAGCTTTACAGAAAATTCAAGTTTCTATATTATATTTAGTAATAGTTTATCAGTGGTGACTATCTGAAGTTGATGTCCATATGGCAGAAATTTACGGTAAAAATCAAGCAGTTAGTTAATGTCATGTAATCAAACAGACGGTGAACATTACTAACAGCAATGATTATATGTTTCGATCAAACTTACAGCAAAATTTGGTAGTTTTGTATGTTGTCTGAGGTCTAATGAGGGGTTGGCATCATCTCTTTTCAGGTATTTATTTAATACAAAATACAGTAAAACTGTTATATATTTCAAAATTACTGTTTTCTGTTTTAATATATTTTAAAATATAATTTATTCCTGTGATGGAAAAGCTGAATTTTTAGATGCAATTACTCCAGTCATTAGTGGGTTCTTTCATGAATAGAAAGTTAAAAAGAACAGTATTTATTTGATTTTTTAAATAACACTATAAATGTCCTTAGTGTCACTTTTGATCAATTTAATGTGTTTTTACTGAATAAAAGTATTCATTTCTTTAAACAAAACCTTAATTGCCCTAGACTTGTGTGGAATTTAAAATACTGAAAGTTATTTTCAAATTGAAAATAACTTTTAAAGTATTAATGTTAACAAGTTTTTTTTATACAGTCACAAACTGTTGTTTTGCAGCATATTTTCGGTCTTTTGTAATATTCTGTCTTCTTTTTCACACTGATGTCATCACATGGCAATGTACCTAAGATATGAGCAATACAACACCGATGTTCTCTCTCAACATCTTCCCAGCTTTAGTTCTTCTTCTCTTTATTTATATTTTTTATGTAATGATAAGTTTGTACACAGTTTAATTCATTCCTGAATGATGGCAAAATAAGGACAAATGTGACATTGTGGAAGTTTATTGATAAGTGCAGTTTGGTTTTGGTTTCCAAAACAGTGGGAGAATATTATGCTGATTCTGAAGTGATAAGTTACCATAGCATTTTATTATGTGGTTCTGATAGCACACCGTTATATAAGAAAATAATCTTTGTAAAGATAAATAACTTACATAAGTCTCTTTAAAAAATGTTGACCCCATAAAAGTTTGGTTTGCTGAAAACTGCATGTAAACCTTTTATTCAGATACCAAATTCAGCTATTAGATATCACAGCTTAAGTAACATTTTTGATTAGTTAGAATAACTATTAGGCTAATAGAGATAGGAATAGGATTACTATTAACAGAAATAATTATGTTTAGCAATACCTTCACAGTAGGACTAACATACAAATACAGATCTCTTTATACTTTTACTGAAAGTCTCAGAGGAGCAGTTATTTTCATTCATTTTTATCGTACATTGTCATTTCCTCTGGCACATATTACATGATAATTCTTTTATAATTTCTTTTTTCAAATGTAAATGCATGTAAGCTGAATATTTTTTAATATGTAGAAGTTAATACATCCCCTGCTAATTTCATATCAGTGTAACAAACATATTGGCACGTTGCACAGATTTTATTGCAGCAGACCTAATTTTTCATCTTATCTATGATTTTAGCTTCACACGAATTGTACTGAAAAGGCCAAAGGTATTTTTACTTGCACGTTATTGTCAATTCAGTCCATAGTTTACAAGAGATACCATATCTAATACCATCCTAATAAATTATCCCATATGGCAACACCCAATTGCTATAAAAACAAAAGTGTCCTGAAGCTCCTCTGTACATTTTTCTTGCTTGAGGTACCCTAGGTATGTCCGATCGTAATTCATCTTAAAATCTTTATTTCTGCTATTGGTTTATATGTAATTAATAAAACTCTTCTTTTATTCTTACAGAGAAGTTGGAAATAAACATGGGGAAGCTTACACTCATTGCAGGTAATGTGTTGAAATTATAAGTGAAATACTAGTGTGTTTTATTCATTCTTTTATATTTGTCATTTACACGATATCATTGCATATTCTAGGTTTGGGCTTGGTGCTCTGCCATGTTGGTGAGTCATTGAGTAGCTACTGCATCATCATATCACATTGATTGTAATGAATTATTATTAACTGATATGCTCAAATCAGAAAGATCTTGAAATGTCTTGTCTAAGAGCTTCTTTGTGTATCCATATCCAGCCTTCTCCATGGAAATGGGCTGCTACTTCACCAACTGGTCCCAGTACAGACCTGGAATTGGAAAGTATACTCCTGCAAATGTCGACCCTTTCCTCTGTACACACCTTTTCTATGCTTTTGCAATGATCAACCATGCCAACGAGCTTATCACCTATGAATGGAACGATGAGACTCTATACAAAGCCTTCAATGAACTCAAGAACAGGTATGTATTAGTTACTATATGATGTTTAACCCTATTAAACTATATAATGTTTAACACTCAGTTTCTCAAATCATGTTTTTTTGTGTGAAATTTCATTATCCTCACAGAAATCCCCATCTTAAAACTCTCTTGGCTGTCGGTGGATGGAACTTTGGTTCAACACAGTAAGTATTCTGAAAAAAAAAAAGAAGTTTAGTTTTACCTTGTCAAATAAAAGACGAAGACATCTAAGACTGTTCATTAAACCCATCCCAGGTTCTCCATCATGGTGTCCAATGTGGAAAACCGTCAGAAGTTCATTCAGTCCTCCATCAAGTTCCTGAGAACTTACGGATTCGATGGAATGGACCTGGACTGGGAATATCCAGGATCAAGAGGAAGTCCACCTGAAGACAAACAAAGATTCACACAGCTGGTGAAGGTGGGTCTGATTGTAATACAGTGTCTTTTTAAGCAAGTATAGTGGAGCACTTTCCTTATTTAATCTCTTTTTATGTTGAGTCAAGCATCCTTGATTTATATAATACTTTATACAATAGTTTATACATTATTCAGCACCAGTCAGGTAGGTGTTGATTCAGTTCAGCGATAGGCAGCTCAAATGAAGACAGTAGTGTTGATATTCAGCTAAATCTGTTCATTGTTTATTCATTTATCTATATTTATCAATGGTTTTCTTTGTAGGAAACTATTGAGGCCTATGAGGCTGAGGGCAAAGCTACTGGCAGAGCCAGACTGATGCTGACCGCTGCTGTATCAGCTGGCAAAGGAACAATTGATGATGGATACGAGATTGCAGAGGTTGCCAAGTAAGCATGACGACACTGAATCATGACATTTACAAACTGGCAAAGCACTGAGGTGAAAATAAGTCATCAAGACCCCTCTTGATTTGTGTAATTACTTTTTTCCAGGTACTTGGACTTCATCAATGTGATGACTTATGACTTCCATGGAACTTGGGAAAGATTCACAGGACACAACAGCCCCCTGTACCAAGGCTCAAAGGATGAGGGAGACCTGATCTACTTTAATACCGTGAGAATTGATATACTGTAACATAATTTACCATGAGATTTTCAAACCTCCCGAAGGAATCCATTTGAAAATGATAACTCTCCTCCTCATTCAGGACTACGCTATGCGCTATTGGAGGGACAACGGGACCCCTGTGGAGAAACTCAGAATGGGTTTCGCAACATACGGTCGCACTTTCCGTCTGACATCTGCAGATACTAGTGTTGGAGCCCCAGCAAGTGGACCTGCTTCAGCTGGATCCTACACTCGTGAGGCTGGATTCTGGTCTTACTATGAGGTGGGAGCTTTGGAAAAGTTATTTTGTCCAAAATGGAAAGTAAAATGAATGGAATATATAAAACAATACTGTCAATATCTGTATAGATCTGTGGATTCTTAGAGGGAACAACACTCCAGTGGATTGAGGATCAGAAGGTGCCCTATGCCACAAAGAACAATGAATGGGTTGGATTTGACACCAAGGAGAGCTTCGAAACTAAGGTACTTTTTAGATTTGAGACTTTACTGCAGGATGTCAGTATTTGTCAGCAACTAACTAGCAGCTAACTATTTTCCTTTCAATTTATAGGTCCGTTATCTGAAAGACAAGAACTTTGGTGGAGCCTTCGTCTGGGCACTTGATCTGGATGACTTTGCTGGACAGTTCTGTAATGAGGGGAACCATCCTCTCATGGGCCATCTGCGCAATCTTCTGGATATCGGTAAGTCTTTGCTAATTACTAGGTGGTGCTGTTCAGGTAGTTTGTGGTAAAATTCAAAATGGAAAGTTTCCAAATGAATGCTTTTTAGAACCAGTAGGTGGCAGTGCCACCAAATTTCACAGACAAACTGACACCTATCAAATTGGGTTTCAATAATAGCGTTAAATTATTATAAGCAAAAGAAAAGCTAAAAAGCTCTCTAGCTAATGCTAACATGCCTTTATTTTTATCAGAACTGCCTCCTCTGCCTCCAACCACCACCCTCAAACCTGGACAAACAACCACAAAAACCACCACTACTACCACCACTACAACTCATGCCCCAGGACCAGGATTCTGTAATGGAAAGCCAGATGGACTCTATCCTCATCCTGAAGACCCCAACAAATTCTATAACTGTGCAGGAGGCCACACTTACATGGATAACTGCGGTCCAGGCACTGTGTTTGATATCAGCTGTAAATGCTGTGGCTGGCCCAAACACTAAGGGATCACTACTGTGAAAACAGTGAACAGGACACTGCAGATTTGCATAAGCACACAAGAAGAATCGGAACTAAACATCTTTGACTACAACTATTTCATATAAAGGAAATTAGTGTGGACTGAACATAATTAATGTGCTTTGTTTTTCCATTTGAATGTATTTTAAGTGTATAATGCCTGTTTTTTAAAACTCCCCTGTAAATCTATTCATGTGATTGCTGTTAGTACAACTGCTGTACAATGCATCATTTATAAAAATAAAAAAAAAATGTACACAACTCAAAAAGATTTTTAACTCATATTAATAAACAACATGCAGTCATCATTAAAATGATTCTGGTTACATTTGAAACAGAATGCATGGTGGGATCAATAAAAAACATATCAGTCGATTAGTGTTCTGTGATATGCTAGATGTTTTATCATCATATTCATTATGTAATGGACAAACATAAATAGTTTATCAATAATCAAACCAGAACAAAACATTTCAACCAGATTAACTGCAATAAAACGTAACTGCCTCATTGCATATTTTCATATTAGAGAATTAAAATGACAAATCGTGGTTAATTTATGACTGTTCTGATCTCTAAGTTTACCGTTCTGTTGAATAGTTGTATTTATAACATATTGGCAGGTATTTTTGGTAACATTTTGGTAACATTAATAATGCACGATTAGATTACGTGAAGCTGCCACAGAAGTAAGTTCATGTTTGAAGTCAAGTTAATCAAGTGAAATCACAAACTAAAAATAGAACCACATGAAATATCGCTCATTCATTGATTCAAGCCTGGGAAGTGAACTTGAGTTGTACTGCATAAACAGTAGGCCTACTACTCTTCCCTCTGGTCCAGCTACACATTGCATGTTTCTAGCGCTGCTAACAGTTTTGTAAATGTGTGATCTTTCATGTTAAAGGGTTAGTTCACCCAAAAATGAAAATTCTGTCATCAATTACTCACCCTCATGTCATTCCAAGACTGTTGTTCATTTTCGGAACACAAATTAAGATACTTTTGATGAAATCTGAGAGCCACTACCACTTTCAAGGTCCTGAAAGGTAGTAAGGACATTGTTAAAATAGTCCATGTGACATCAGTGCATGCATCGTGGTTCGTTAAGCTTGCATCAAAGACTGACACAGAAGAGAAGAAATCTTTGAATAAAGTCATTATATTTGTTTTCTTTGCACACAAAAAGTATTCTTGTAGTTTCATAAAATTAAAGTTGAACCACTGATGTCACATGGACTTTTTTAAGGATGTCCTTACTACCTTTCTGGGCCTTGAAGGTGTCAGTTGTGTTGTTGTCTATGCAAGGTCAGAAAACTCTCAGATTTCATCAAAAATATATTAATTTGTGCTCCGAAGATGAACGAAAGAATGACATGAGGGTGAGTAATTAATGACAGAATTTTCATTTCTGTGAATTTTCATTCACACACATATTATCAAGTAATATATATATACATACACATACATTACTTGATATGCTAAATTGAAGAAAAATTTTAGGAGGGGAGAAGAACAGTTGTTTAGTTTATAGTCCAAAAAACAGGAATGGAATTAGCACTGTCCAGCCTTGGGTTTCCTCAAGAATTTTCTGTAGGTTTTTATTTTTTCATTTTGTACTCATGAGTAAATGAAATTCTGTCATAATATTACTTGAAAAGACTTTCACATTTCATATCAATAGACTCTTTTCATATCAATCATATCCATATCAATGTTTCTAATACAAATGCTGAGGGAGTAACAGCAAATTTGACATCTTTCTCGTCTGACCACCGTGATCAGTCTCTAGATATTTTTTTTCCTCTATCATATCATTTTCACACTATCATATATTTTTTCTTTTGCTATCTGAGCAAATTGGAAAGCAAAAATATGGTTCCCATATTTTTAGATATACATACACCACTATAGAAGTTTACCAAAAAAATGAAAATTTCTGCCTCTGAGAATCCCGGAAATGTGATAAGGGTCCATTACAAACAGCCACACTTCAAGCATGAAGCTGAAAATAAATAAATAAATATATATATATATTTAGAATAGAGACAAACAGAGCTTCAGCTTACAGTTTTTTTCAATTGCTAACAAGCGTTTACCAATACTTAAAATACTTTTTTCGCATAGACTGTCAAAATGATAACAATGGCATTACAAAAACTGCATTACTTGCCATGTCTCAGTTTGATCTGTATAGAACATGCAATATGAGATCCATTAAAAATATATAAGAAGAAGAAGAAGAAGAAGAAGAAGAATTCAGTCAGCTAGTTCATTATTTTGTGTGTGTGAATGCGTGGATTCATTTGAGATAGTATGTGTACAGAATAGTGAAGGAGTCATCAGTACTTTATGGAATGTAAAAGAAAAGTGACAGAATTGCTGCAGTAAAGGCTTTATTGGCTAAATGAAATTGCTGTCAGTGATCATAAAAAACAAAACATACAGCCCTTTGCCTTTTGCCCTCTACCTCTCCATCTCCCTTGTCAAAAATTCAGAAAGAGCTTACAGTATTACCAAGTATGTTTACACACACAAGGAATTTGACTTGGTGACAGGAGCTTCCAGTGCAGAAGAAAGTACGGACATAGTGCAAACTTACATGATAGTGCAGACATACATAGGAATTATACACAGGAACACTACTGTAATATAACACTCATATAAGAAAAACAGAAAATTAAATAATGCACTGAATACAGAAGTAGAAATATAGAGGAAAAAAAATTGAATTGTGTAAATGAATGTACAGATATGTTATTTACAAGTGTGCCGTTCACGAATGAACAGTTTTCGGTTTTCTCTGTATAAACGTGTCAGTTACGATGGACATTGTGTTGTTATGAATGTTTTACAATTGTTCAGGCTGAAAATAGCCTGTGTTAAGACACTGTTCTTGTGCCTGGCTGTTCTGGTGGTCGGTGCTCTGTAGTTCTAAGAGAGAGTGGGATGGGTGTGTGGGGTCCAAAGTGATTTTCTTAGCCCTTTTCCTCACTCTGAAGATGTAAAAATCTTGGAGGTTAGGCAGGGGGGCACCAATAATCCTCTCAGCAGTCCTGACTGTCTGCTGTAGTCTCTTGATGTCTGATTTGGCAGCTGAACCAAACCAGACAGTCCTGGTCCAACTACTCCTCTCCCTAGTCCACCTTGTCCTTTCCCTGGTCCAACCAGTCCATTCTTCATCCAACTCTCCCTCCTCCAGAGATTTTCTTTCTTTTTCAGCTTCTCTGTGTTGTTCTGTATTGTTTTGAACAAAACCAATCAAGAGAGTGCATGGCCATGTATGGAAAGACTTGGAAATATTCATTCATTAAGATTGGAATCAGCTATTTCTCAATTATTAGTAATTAAAATCATTCTTAGCAGCTCTTTTAAGCTGCTGTTGTTGTAGAAGTAGAGGCTTTGCACTATATTTAAAGTTTGGAGCATTAGGTCTTCATTTCTGTCATGCTGTTTTTAAGCATTTGTAAAAAAATAAAAGAAAGATCCATGATTTTGGTATGGGGTAAGCTTGTGTGAAAAGAACATTTAAGCAATTTTTTTTAGAAACGTGTTAATTGACTGAATATTGTCTGAAAACAACATGAATTGTGTTAATGGTGTGGTCACAACAGACGGATGTTGTGCTAATTGTGTTTAGAGTTTTGAAAATGTGACTACAGATTGGACAAAGGGATGTTAGCAACTGAAAAAAAAAACTGTAAAAGAAAATCTAACAAACCCAACAACCTCCAATATAGACTGCTGATATGCTAAATGTCATAAAGACTTTAAGTCATAAACCTAATTTGCTAAATGGGCCAAGTGGTATAGCTTACCCTCACAAATTTGAAGTAATAAGCACCCTAGTGAGATTAATTTATTGCCTTTTACATCTTTTAGATGCTGTTTATCTGGTGTCCAAGACCTTTGATTATATACCTTGATAATGTGTTACTTTTATTGTCCATACATTCTGTACTGTCTTCCTTGTATCAGCCAATCCTATAAAATAACCATTGTTCATTTATATTGAACCCTTTATATATTATCGCTGAGTATGGAAATTACAACCTTCCAGTACAAAAAAGTACACTAGTTTTCATCATGAAGCAATGATTTAATTAGGTTTAATCTAAAGCAGAAATTGGATGTTATGAGTTGAGGTTTTAACTAGTTTATTAGACATATTATTGTACTCTAAAATATATGAAATTATTTAATTATGCTCGTCACTCATATCAAAGTCATTTAATTACAATAAATGAATCCCCAAATGTATAGTTAGACTATTTTTTGTGGATTTTTTTTTTTACAACTGTTTTGCTCATTTTAATTTTAATTTCACAAAGCCTATGGTTTCAAAGCAGCTTCAAAGAAAAAGCATGTTTCAGTGTTACAATAAGGAAGTATTCTCTTATCAATCAGAGATGGGTTACTAGTTTCAGAGTCATGTCCTAATGGTAGTAATTGTCACGTGTCAGTTTCCTTTTAGTTCCGTTTTGTCCATATTTGGTTTTTCCTGTTCTTGTTTCCTGTTATTAGCTAATCATCGTTTAGTCTTTTCACCTGTGTTCCATTTATCATCTCGTTTACTCATTTACTCGAAGTCAGTGCCGCCGCCGTCGTCCGCGGTGAAGTCAGTGCCGCCGCCGCCGTCCGCGGCGAAATCAGTGCCTTGCAAGCGCACTCCAGTACCTGCTCCTCGCAAGTGCCCTCCTTCATATCCGCTGGTCCTGTCCAGCTCTCCTGCGCCTCCGCTGGTCCCGTCCAGCTCCGCGCCTCCAGAGCGCCCCCAAGAGCCTGCGCCTCCAGAGCGCCCTCCTGTAACTGCGCCTCCAGAGCGCCCCACAGAGCCCATTCCTAATGAATGGCTCCCAGAGGGGAACTTCCCCAAGAAAATTTTGGGAGGGGGGCCATATAGTCTCTGCCTGTGTGGCCGGGCCAAGGGCCAAGGCCGCAGAGCCCTCTGATCTGCCATGGCCTCCCGAAAAAATAATATGGCCATGGTTCCCTGAGTCTCCTATCCCGCCATGGCCTCCCGAGTCTCCTGTCCCGCCATGGCCTCCCGAGTCCCCGGATCTGCCCTGGAGACTTCCCTGGTCTCCTCCCTGTCCTGGCTCTGCTCCAGCCTCCAGGGCGCCCCAGGGGCGATATCTGTCACGTGTCAGTTTCCTTTTAGTTCCGTTTTGTCCATATTTGGTTTTTCCTGTTCTTGTTTCCTGTTATTAGCTAATTATCATTTAGTCTTTTCACCCATGTTCCATTTATCATCTTGTTTACTCATTTGTTCCTGTTTCTTTATAAGCACTCAGTTTTGTTCTAGCCTTCGTCGAGTCTTGAAGTTACGTGGATGTTGTTTACTTTGTTGTTGATTTCATTTATATTATTAAAGAACCTGATTATTTCTGAATCCCTCGTCATCCTTACTTCCTGGATCAGCAACCCGTTACAGTAATAGTCAGTTATGAGATAATACAAAGTTATATGGTTAGTAACATCATGTTACATGTACATAGAAACATAAAAACCAAAAGGGGTAAGGAGATGTCTCCTATACTCTGGAAACCTATGCACAAATACAAAAAAAAAAACCTCTACCTTCTTTAGTAGACTTTGACATCCTCAGCACTATTTCTTATTAAATAAATTGTGTGTGTGATATATATATATATATACCTGTTAGTGGGTGAGATAAATAAGGATTTGAGTGAGTTTGACAAGGACCGATTTGTGATGGCTAGATTACTGGGTCAGAGCATCTCCAAAACTGCAGCTCTTGTGGGGTGTTCCCAGTCTGCAGTGGTCAGTATCTATCAAAAGTGGTCCAAGTGGTGAACCGGCGACAGTGTCATGGGCAGCCAAGGCTCATTGATGCAAGTGGGAAGCGAAGGCTGGCCCGTGTGGTCCGATCCAACAGACGAGCTGTATCTCAAATTGCTCAAGAAGTTAATGCTGGTTCTGATGGAAAGGTGTCAGAATACACAGTGCATCACAGATTGTTGCATATGGGGCTGCATAGCCCCAGACCAGTCAGGGTGCCCATGCTGACCCCTGTCCACTGCCGAAAGCGCCAACAGTGGGCAAGTGAGCATCAGAACTGGACCACGGAGCAATGGAAGAAGGTGTCCTGGTCTGATGAATCACATTTTCTTTTATATCACGTAGATGGCCGGGTGTGTGTGTGTGTCACTTATGTGGGGAACACATGGCACCAGGATGCAATATGGGAAGGCAGTGTGATGCTTTGGGCAATGTTCTGCTAGGAAACCTTGGGTCCTGCCATCCATGTGAATGTTAATTTTGACACGTACCACCTACCTAAGCATTACTGCAGACCACATGCACCCTTTCATGGAACCGGTATTCTCTGGTGGCTGTGGCCTCTTTCAGCAGGATAATGTGCCCTGCAACAAAACCAAAATGGTTCAGGAATGGTTTGAGGAACATAACGAGTTCTCCAAATTCCCCAGATCTCAATCCAATCAAGCATCTGTGGGATGTGCTGAACAAACAAGTCCAATCCATGGAGGCCCCACTTCACAACTTACAGGACCTAAAGGATCTGCTGCTAAAATCTTGGAGCCAGATACCACAGCACACCTTCAGGGGTCTAGTGGAGTCCATGCTTAGATGGGTCAGGGCTGTTTTGGCAGCAAAAGAGGGACCAACACAATATTAGGAAGGTGGTCATAATGTTATGCCCGATCAGTGTACAGGTGCATCTCAATAAATTAGAATGTCGTGAAAAAGTTCATTTTTTCTTGTAAGTTATTTCAAAAAGTGAAACTTTCGTATATTTGCATGTAAAGTAAAACATTTCAAAAGTTTTTCTGTTTTAATTTTGATGATTAGAGCTTACAGCTCATGAAAGTCAAAAATCAGTATCTCAAAAT